>CABFVX010003614.1:37771-81429 GCA_902151425.1 Timema shepardi | reverse complement strand
CAGAAACTACCTAACCACCAGTTACAAGTTGCCTTTAAATCTGAAGGTCATTTCAATGTTATTTCCATGTACAGCTCATTCTTAAGTTTAAAACCCATCTTGTTGCGTTCATTCATTGGCTGTAAGAAACGGTTTCCTTGTTGAGACTCCTGGTTCCGAAACGTGTTCACACTGTCTGACTGTCTCGAACAGATTATAATACTCACTCTCTTGACCTGGTTGCTCGGTTCTGAGTAACGGGATCTCGGCTGGGGGGACCAAGGCCAGCACACCCTGATAGACAAAATATACCTTTGATTATAAATGGAAAGTTATTTCCTACTAAAAGCTAAACTTAAGAGCCCTTCTCACCCCCACGGATAACGCGTAGCTTACGTTGGTGATACTGCTAGAATCAAGCGTCATATCATGGCACGGTTTTCTGAATTCTACTTAAAAACAACAACAACAATGGAATCTAGAACAGTTTAACAGCTAACCCGGTTAGTTAGACATGGAATCGGCTGTTGACATAAGAGCAGGCATGTATGTAGGATCCAATTTGGACGCTAGAAGGGAGATAGGGATAGGAAACTGTGGCAGACCAATTACTCATACCGAAAACAATAACGGTGGTTTTTCAGTTCTCCTTAGATAAATAAGTTTTTTTACATTAGATGTGATTCTTGACGTCATAAGTCGAGACCATAGCCATCTACAGCCGATCCTTAGCTAAGTCGGTAGCGTGTCTGTATACTGAGCTAAGGTCCCCGAGTTTGATTCCCGGCATAGCCGGAAAAAATATCATTGGTGAAATGTGGGTTTCTCCTTTCACAGTGATGAATTAACTTCCAGGGAACTGGGTGTTGTCAGTTCTAGATTCAAATTAGTTTATAAGGCTTGAGTTGATCTATTTAGTTGGTTCAGAAAATGCAAGTTAAATAGCTCAAATAAATCAAAAATGAAATTTAAGAGTAAAGATGTCCGCTTACGTTGCATTTAAAATAAATTACAATAAGTCATAGATAAAATTAGAAAAAATCATGAGGCAGTGATAATATATTAAGAATGAGACCCTCAATCCTAGAATCATTAAGAATATTTAATGTTCGATGATCAAGATTAAATTTAAAAAAAATCAATTGGAATTTGCTTTAGGGCTTTAATATTGCAAATTAATGGTTCAGAGTCAACATAAGCTGAACGTAGTTCACATTTAACAACCATATACCAGACTGTTTAATTAAAAATTAACTGAATGAATGAACATTTAGTCATTATTTCTATTTTCCCTTTTGTTAATTATTTTTTCCAAGACAATGACTTGAATTCGGGTCTTGGGATTCATAGTTAAAATTAAGATTCGAGATTTGTATTGATAAAATAGTAGTGTATTCAACCCAACTCTCCTTTAAACATAGTAAAAAGTATAAGCTAACCTGTAAGTATGCTGCTTGTATTGAAAAATAGCAAAAGGTAATGCATGACGTATTTGTAAATGTTTCAGGTCGAGATCTGTGGGTGATGGTGGTGTCAGCCTCCCCCTATGAACACATGATTGGCAAGCCTGACGTCAAGTATGTGGCCAATATGCATGGTAACGAAGCAGTGGGCAGAGAGCTCATGTTACATCTCATACATGTGAGGATATTTCAAATAATCATGTTTAACAAGATAACATCCTTCTCCACTCACTCTCATCTGACCAATATATTGTTAATTATTTACGTCTGATTCTTATGTTGTCGATTTTCCATGTTATTTGAACAAATGTCTTGTTAACTTGGATCCAGCAGTTTAAAATTAACTCTAAAATTATAATATTGGCTCAAAATTCATATAACATAATTAGGCATTCTAACTGTGTAATTATTACCCGCTTCAATGGCTGCATGGTATATCGTGCTTCTCTCGCAGTAGACTAGACCGCCGATGGTGGGGAGCTCGAGGTTCGAATCTCGTTCGGGTGTACTGAGGGTATTTTTCCAAAATAGTTTTCCCTCCACGCAAATGCGGGTACACTTTCTATAAATTGACCTTCCTTAGCCATAAACCATTAACGTAATTAGTATATATGTTTATAATCTAAACGCAATGTGATGCCAAAAGAAATATTATTAGGTATACTTCAATTATAATCTATTTTAGGGAACCTTAAAGTTTCTAAGCAAGGAATGTTTTTATAGTTGTGATGCAAATTGGAGATAGGGTGTGATTGCCATAAGATGATATGTGTGACAGGTACAAAAGTTATCTTCCTATATATTAACCAGTAGCCAGGGATATTTTCAGGGGGCTTATGAAATCAAATTTTCACAAAGAGAGATAAATATCTGTTTTGATCGTACATACGTAAGAATTACAAGAGTGTGTGCAGCCTACTTTAGCAGACTGCTGACATCAGCACCAGAGTAAAGGGTTTTCATGTTATTTACAATTTAATATTTAATTTAAACTTTTATGGAAGTGGGTAATTTTGGAGGGGAGTGGAGACATATCTCGATATCCCCCCTCTCCTGCTTACGAGCCTGATTTTAACACATCAAAATATGTTCTAGAGCTGTCACTTTTGATAGAGAATAACTTATCACCACCATTAAAGCAATTATAATAATTATATTGTTACATTTTGTCTTGATTGACAACAAATATTTTTTTAGTATGTTTTAAATACATCATGAGAGTGTGATTACACTATAGCTACTATTTCTAAAAAAACACTAACAATAATATTTGGCAGCATCCACTCTGTAGCTATTAAAAATTATTGGAAAAGAATAACAGTATTTAAAATGGGACCTTAACTGATCCTTTTGACCTCATTGCTATGATTAATGTTATTGTTCTAGTATATGGTGACCAGCTATAGCACTGACCCTTACATCAAGTGGCTGTTGGATAACACTAGAATCCACATTTTACCATCCATGAACCCTGATGGCTTTGAGGTGGCCCGGGAGGGACAGTGTGATGGAGGACAGGGAAGGTCAGTCAAACGAACCCTACATATTCTCACTATGTCATATAAAACATTGGATGAGATCTATAAGTTTACCTTGTCCAGTGGAAGCAGTGTCAAGTGTGTTCCTCTCTTATTAGAGAAAGCCATTCTGTATTTTTCACATATATTTTGATCTTAAATAATATACAAAACAATTTTACCAGTTGTTCTTTATTGGTGTGAAATGTGGTATCTTACCTCACATGACAAACCAATTTAGGGTGCTCGAAAATAAGGTGCTTAGAAAGATATTTGGTCTAAAAAGGGATGAGGTCACTGGTAAGTGGAGGAGGTTACATTCCTTGTACTCATCATTGTTAGGATAATCAAGTCTCGTAGATTAGGGTGGGCAGGACATGCAGCGCTATTGGGGGATTCTAGAACCTTGTTCAGGGTACTGACTGGCAAATCCAATGGGAAGAGGCCATTGGGAAGACCTAGACATAAATGGGAGGGTAATATTAAAATTGACTTGAAAGAGATAGGGAGTAATGAGATGGACTGGATAGAAAAAGCTCAAAATAGTGATAGGTGGCATACTTTTGTAAGTGTGACAATGAACTTTTGAATTCTTAATGACATAGCATAAGTAAATAAGTATTTGTTCTGATCCCTGCTTCCATGTTTAAAATTATTAGTAACAGTATTATTTACTAGGTGTTGTTGATTGACAGGCTCACATCCTTGTCTAAATTGAGTTTTTCAGCATGTCCTCTATTAGCATCCTCCTTTTTTTTAGACGCTGAGACTTTTTTGTTTCTTTGGGATGTCATCCATCATTTGCATTTGTTTGATCCCTTATCCCTTCCACTTTGCCTTTTATATCACCCACTAAGTCATTTCTACTCATAATGTGACTCATCCAGTGGGACTTTATTCATATAACCACCTCCAGATTATTATAACCACAAAATAAATAAATTTTACTTAGAGTAAGATATATTAAAACAACAAACACATTATCCACTTGTTTCACAGATACAACGCTCGAGGTTTCGACCTGAACCGTAATTTCCCTGACTATTTCAAGCAAAACAATAAGCGAGGTCAGCCAGAGACAGATGCAGTCAAAGAGTGGATCTCCAAGATTCAGTTTGTTCTTTCTGGAGGACTACATGGGGGAGCACTTGTGGCCAGCTATCCTTTTGATAATACACCAAACTCTAGTAAGTATCAACGAAACAAAACTAACTACATTTTTTAAGTTAATGTGTTAATTTTTTTATATCAATGTATCATAAAAAATGCCCACACTACAAAACAAAAGATAAGTATCTATAAACAATCCTCTTATTTGTATGACTCTGGAAAACATTGATGTCAACGAAGAAATGACATTTGTTATAAAACTAAATATAAATGTTCGCTGAGAAAATGACGGTCTTTTGCTAGCATTTGAAGTGCTATATATGATCAGAGAACCAAAGAAAAGGATTAAAGATTTTTCTTAAAATTCTGGTTTAGTGAGTCTATAAAAATGTGTTTGTATATTATGAAAAGTTACAACGAAATTTAGATGATTTTTATTTCTTGTTTGTTTTTTGTCGGATTTTTATTTCATTTGAGCTTCATGACATAGAAATAAACATCAATGAAACAATGATTTTTAAATTTACCAATACCGGTACTGATATTAAAGAAAAAAGTGACATTTGTTAGTTTCTTCTATACAGTCATCACCTGACAGCACTAAATGTTTGACATTTTAAACCCTATTTACCTTGATTCATTTTAAAATATGTATTATATTTTAATGTAAAACATATTAATTTAAATGTATTAACTATGCCACCTTAGTTTGTTTAAAGTATATAAAAACAATAAAATAAATTTGCAACAACTAAATTAAGATACCTTATAACAGATTGAAATTTAAAAGTCTAATAATAAATGTTGTTAATCTTATAATATACTAGAATAAGTAAACAGCCAAAGCAAAATTAAACTCTCTTTCAAACAATTATATTGTATTCAAAGTTTTACAGAATTTGTGCATTTTTATTTTTTTGCTTCTTACAAGGAATGTGCAGATCCTCTCCACTTTGTAAAGGTGAGGTCTACGGACAAACTCGAACACTCCTTCCACTTGAACCATGCTAGAATGTTTATGCATATTAAAAAAAAAAGTTGACTAAAATTATTTAAATTGCAAATAAACACATTATATTATTATAAGTCTAAAATATACACTATTTAAAAATGAACTAATTAAATAATTAACTTTATATGCCCTTATTAAATTTAAATATGTTTCTCTCTTTATACACATCAAGAATGTGTAAGTTTGTGGTCTTTTAAATGCAAGAGACATTTACTTGGACACACAAATAGACACTTAATTAGACACACAAAAGCTGGTTCATATTCAAAATGGTTAAAGGTTGCTGATTTTTTTTCACTATAAAAAATAAATTTTCATACAAAATCTCAGATGTTGCATTCAAGAGTCACAACAAAACACATATCCTTGGTATTTAAAATAAGTTGAAATAGTGACCGATTTTGTAAAAAAAAATCATAGTTGGAAATAATTAACCAAAAGCATTAAAAAACTTAAACATGAATAAAAAGTTGTTCTTCACATACAAATACAAGTAGAACAATATATTTTTTAAATCCCCTATCAAACAATCGTTTCTTATGATTAAAAAACTCATCTAAAAACCTTGATGGGGTATGGCCATGATTAAGAGTGTTTTAATTTAGTGCCAAAAATCACTGAAAAAACTTGAGCTTTACTTTTTAATACATATGTCGGTATTACTACATATAAATAAAATATGAACTTCTATTTAAGAGTAGGGCAATACCAATAGCATTTTTCTATTTTGTTGTGTGTATACGTACTATGTGTAACTAAAATTGTCAAAAAAGTGACTTGCTGCTACCCTTGCGATTCGGATATTCTGTTATTGTTTTTAAATGGTGGTTGTATTTACTATGAAAGATAAACTCCCCTACATTATTTTAGATTAATTTTTAACAAATATGGAAGATACTCTAGTTATTACACTTGAATGTACACTTTGTTTACACTGAAATTAACAAACTTACCTTGATGAGCTACACTACAGTGGAGCTTATAAGATAAGCCCATAATGTAATCATTCAAGGTAAAACTGCTATCATTAAGGTTAAACAGAGTGTACATAGATAATTTTTTGATTACGTGAAAATAAAGCTGGTAAACCATGTCAACTATAATTTTCAATTACTAAAAAAAGCTGGTCCCAGTAACTGCTATTGTTCAGGTTAATCAGAGTGTACTTATGTAATTTTTTGATTATGCAAAAATAAAACTGGTAAATATGTCAACTATAATTTTCAATTACTAAAAAAAGCTAGTCCCAGTAACTGCATGGTGTGTGTATGTTTGCCTCTGTGGGCCCAGTATTTCAGAGCTACTCGTCAGCTCCGTCGCTCACTCCAGACAATGACATATTCAAGCATCTAGCCCTCACTTACTCCAACAATCACCCTGTGATGAGAAGGGGCATGGCTTGCAAGGCAGGAACCCCAGCATTCAGCGACGGTATCACCAATGGTGCTGCCTGGTATCCGCTTACAGGTACTATACAATCACAGCATCACTAGCACACTAACATCCATCGTAGTGAAATTAAATAAATTAATGTGTTTATAGTATTTAAATGTCATGTCTGGGAGGTCATTCAAATCATTATTTTTCCTATACATATGGTTACTATTAAGACATAAAAGGCCGTTTCATGGTTGATTAACTGGGAAATTAAATACAAGATTATGCTCAAACCAGAAAATAAATTCAAGTATGGTTTTTTGCATTCTTCACCTGACTACAGCCAAATTGAGACCAGTTTAATTATTTTTTTATCTCAAGCTATTTATTTTTCAATTATATTGTAATTTTTCAAGTATGGCAAAATGGTTTCACTGGTTGAGAATGCCACTGTTTTTTAAAGTGGTATACAGAACACCGCACCACGATTTGATGCCTGGTTTGAGCGGTATTACCTACCTGAGTTAGGTGCTATCCACTGGGTGGGACAAGCTCTCAAGTTAATTTGCATGTGTGTGAGACTACTCTTCCCATAAAATATAAGCAAGCCCAATTAAAGGCAGTGTTAAACCTATATTAGTGAGCCTGGGTCTGACTAGGGATTAAATTCCTAACCTGAAGCACTAGGAGCAGAATTTTCTAAATAATCACTTACCATATTCACAACGCTAGTATATTTACTTTGGTAATTGTTTTTCACCAAGACTCACTTCTCATTCAGGCTATACACATTCGTTTATTTCACCTTTACAAGTTGTTTTGCATCCTTTCTAGAGTATCCTCAGCATCATCTGTTGCCAGCCTGTGGCTGGGTCAGTTTAGTAAAATGCCTCCATATTCCTCTTTAATTTCTTCCATTCTTCCCCTTTCACTTGCACACTTTCTGATATCTGCTCCTCCCATCTCTTTCTTGGTCTCCCTTGCGGTCTTTTTCCTACATACTTCATTTCCAAAATCTTCTTTGGCATCCTCTCTTTTTCCAGCCTCATTACATGCCCATACCATCTCTGTCTTGTTTCCTCCACTATCTCATGTATTCCCTGCACCCCCACTCTTTCCCAGATAACTTCATTCCTGGTATTGTTTCTCCTCATGACAGCTAGCATGCTCTTCACAAATTTCATTCCCATGGCCTCCACTTTCTTAAGTCTCTTACATTCATTGTCCATGTTTCTGCCACATATGTGACAATAGGTACAAAGTATGTCCTGTACAGCACTTCCTTACACTTCAAGGGGACTTCTCTTCTACATAGCAGGTCTCCTACACACCTTGCTGTCGTCTTCTCATGAAATCCTCCCTACGTCCACATTTCACCTCAATCACACTTCTATTTAGGAGCTTTACTTTTCTCAGCTCTACTCCATCCAACTTTATAGTTTTACTAGGCCTTATCCTCTTCCTTGTCATTATCATCACTTCACACTTTGCCATGCTAGAGTTCACTCCACACACTTTCACTTCCTCATCCCATTCCCCTGACTGTTCCTGTATTTCCTCTCCCTTCTTCTTCCCCCCACCCTTTTCTAGATATTAAAATCAAATTTAACTAGCAGATTAATTACTTTCCAAGAAAACAGTACTATGAAGTCTCAAACATAAAAAATACCTGTTAGTGCCATAAAATAAAAATAGCCATTATTGATTTATATCACTAAAATAAGTTAATAGCCCACCAATGCTTCTCAGCCCCTTATTAAAATACGTCCTCCAAGTTGAAAAGTAATTTTAACAGGATTACAATGAATAATGAGACAATTCAAAGTCATATTTAAAAAAATAAAAAAATACATTACTCTTTAAGATGTATGATGGATGTGTTACTTTGCAGGTGGAATGCAGGACTTCAACTATGTATGGTATGGGTGCATGGAAGTAACACTAGAACTATCTTGTTGCAAATACCCGCCAGCATCAGAACTACCCAAATTCTGGGAGGAGAATCGCATGGTAAGTGCCTCTTACAACAACACTGGGAATTAATACAAATGTTAATGTTGAAAAGAATACTTTTTGAACAACTATTTGTAAAACTTTTATTGTGCTTCCAGTCTCTGGTAAAGTTCCTGGCTGAGGCTCACAGGGGTGTCCATGGCTTTGTCATGGATGAGAATGGCAACCCTGTGGAGAAGGCGTCTCTCAAAGTGAAGTCCAGGGATGTTGGCTTTCAAACAACTAAATACGGGGAATTCTGGAGAGTTTTATTGCCTGGAGTTTATAAGCTAGAGGTATGCACATCACTTTAGTTAACATTGTTTACATGAAAGTTTCATGAAAGGAATAATGTGAAACAATGAACATAATTATTAAAATTTGTTTTGAAATATTCATTAATAGCTGGTAGTTTTAAAAAGTTTTTTTAATATTGGATATCAGCTTATCAGCAAAAACGTCTTTATACTTTCTTAATGACAATATATAAGACACAAACACTAACCTGGCAAGTCAACTGTACTATTTTTGGGACAAATAATTTAATTATATTTGCTGCTTTAATAATATATTGTACTGCACCAGTCAAAAAGAGAAGAGCATCAATAGGCCACACGAGGAATACACATTTGTGTAAAATTTTAAATATTGTTGTGTGGTGGTTTCCCACAAACAAACAAAAAATTCTTTCAAAATAAATATTTGTAAGCAGTTATGTTCAAAAGCTCCAAACATGTCAGCTACAAACAGCTATAAACTACATGTGAGTCACTGGCAAATGAGTCCAAATATGTTCTTTGTATGATGTTTTGTAATTGATTAAAACATTTTTATGGTAAATCTAGCCTAATTAGTTCTTGCAGAGCTTATATTTCTTAGCTGATATGAACTGCACAGTAAATGTATCCAAAAGCTCACAATGTTTGTGGTGGCTTACTATAACAAATGGAATGTTTGTCAATGTAAGAACTGTGCAGTTTATCAAGTTATTAGGGGAATGGAAGAAAAAATACCAGAAACACAAACCAACAATCATATTATTCCCGAAATTATTTTAAATATTCTCTTTTAAAATTTTAATAAATCTAGGAAAGGTTTTTGTCTAAATTGATTTTCTTATGGATGGACATTTGGAGACCCTTACAAACATATTTTTTGGTCAACAATGATAACATTTTACTATATTATTAGTGTTATGTTATAGGTATTGATAATACTTAAGAAAGGTGACAGTTTCAGATCACATAACTTAACATATGCATATGCGAAAGCAGATCTAGTAGCTTTTTATAGCTGTCAGATATCTCAATTTGTTAAGTAGTGATATTTGTAAATTGTAGTTTAGAGTAATGTTCAACTCCCAGGATGAAAATATATCTCATCAATACTCAGACCATAGTTATAAATATAGTCATCAAAAAACCTGTTTTGAGATACTTAAATTATGTGTAGAGTTTTAACCTTGTTGGTTGTCTACAGGTGTATGCTGACAGCTATGTTCCACGGGAGCTCGACTTCATGGTAGTGGAACAGCACCCAACTCTTCTCAACGTTACCCTACATTCTGCCAAGGTAGGTCAAGGTCGCAGGCTCAAGTCGGGGTCAAGGCACCGACACCATGTCCGGCTGTTGTGGAAAACGGCTGGCAGTGTTACCACATTGCCGCATGCCGAGGTGTCGAGTCACCCGAGTGATGGTGAAGGTGGTGGTGGGAAAGTGATAGAGGGAGATGGTGGTGGTAACAGGGGGGAGATAGGACGGGACGGAGGTGAGGAAGGAGCGCTCACGGACAATGATATGACTTCGCAAGAGCTCCCCAAGTGGCAGCAGGTGGAACCATATACTTACTACTCCCCGGCCTCACAGGATATAACAGACACTCCTTATCGGAATAGTAAAGACAATGCGTATCATATCAGGGTAGCCCAAGACACGCTTGACGATTGGAGAAGATCCTTGAGGAATGGAGCCAAAGATATACAATCGCTTATCCCTCTTCTTTTACATTTTGTTCCACCCCTAATTTCTTGTCATAGCATTTTATTGTGATTATAGAAAATTTATGCAGAGTAGATTCCTAAAAATCCTTGATTTTCAGTTTCATAAACTAGAGGTAAGCTTTAACACCAAACAATAATTTAATATTTTTAAATATAAAAAATACCCTTTTATTTATCATAACAAAGTACTAATATTCCAGATTACCTGCTTAGGTGGCCACATGGTCAAACGCACCACTCTTGCATTAGACTCTACTGCCGATGATGTATATATCGAGGTTCGAATCTCATTCAAGTCTAATGAAGGTGGTTTTTCCAAAATGGTTTCACACTCCATCCATTCAAATATAGCTATACATATTAATCCCTAAAACAATTAGTCTAATTAATACATAATCGGATAACCTGGATAGGTAGTAAGACATGGTGCTAAAAAAAACTCCATGTTAATATTAAAATGTAAGCCAAATATAGTGATAAAATGGCAGCATTGCTTATATAATTAAATTTAATTAAAAACAAAAGCTTATATTATATAATATTAGATGTTGAAACATGTTTAGTGATAACATATTTTTGTTTAATTTAATGAGAGCCTTGTACAAATTTAAAGAGTTCTTTGAATACTTAATTAAGTATAGTGAGGATATGAAAACAATTTAGGATACTCTTTTTTATTTTTAAATATAATTTTTAAAGCTGCTTTTTTATTGGTATAGCCTAGGCCTGGCCAACCTGCGAGATAATTTTTATACTACTGACAATATCAGTAAAAAATTAGCTAAACTAGGCAAGATAAATAGTGAGAAATATAATATTAGACCAGCCATACTTACACAACATCAAAAATAAACTTATATTACAGTGACTAAGATTTTTTGCACAAAAAAATTGTGAGCGCTTTCAAATTCACATACGTTTGTGAAACTTTCTTTTAAAAATTAAATCTAATCAAAGTAGGCTAAATCTGAGTTTCACTAAAAGATGAAAATCAATTAAAGATATACAACTACCAATATAAAAGTAAATTAAAAAAAAAGCAATCACAAAGAAAAGCAAACATCTCATTGAAGTAGATAATTATAATAAAAGGAATAAATAAAATAAATGTTTATGACATTTGTTTTTTAATTCCTAAAAATTGTTTTATTTTAAGTGTGGTTCACAAATTGTAGTTCATCATGGTGGCTCACAGAACTATTATTGATGGCCAAGCCTGATTTAGACCAACATTATTATAGGACCAAACTATAAACAACATTTCAAAACATTAGTTTAGCTCTTGACCCTGCTTTGGTGGACGAATACTCTATGGCTTCACTTTTGCAATAAACTGAACTGCCGATTATGAGATCAAGGTTCAAATATTGATCAGATGTACTAAAAGTGGTTTTTCTATGTTGTCCCACTCTCCCTTCACATATATGTGGGTACACTTCCTTTAAAATCAACCTTTATAATACCTATTGTATTAGTATAATTAGTTCATTTATGTGCAACTCCAATGGTTAAAAAATTAATTACTTAAAGTTATTTTCAATATCAACTTAAGACTTGTGAACAAAATCTAAATTAAGGGGATAATGTAGGAAATTGATTTTTTTTAATTACTCCTGGTCACTGGAATCGAAGAGCAGTCCTTTGTTACAAAAGATAATTTTCCAATAATGATAATATAAGAAAGTAAACCTATTATGCTTGCCGTGCTTTCTAAGATTTGAATTCAAAATTTGGGATTAAAAGGTAAAATAAAAATTCAGATTTGAAAAAAGATGGACTTTATCCATCTTCACAAATCGTATCTAATGAAACATTTTATTTTAAGTTTTAAGTCTTAGTTTATAATAGTTATTAAAATATATTAGGGGATAGATAATATATCACCAAAATGTTCCTGCTTGTTAGTAGTAGGAAATAAAAGCATAATACTCAGTAATTAATGCAATAGACATTATCTTGTATAGTGCCATAGTTAGTTGTGTGTTGACTAATAACTTTAGTACAGCTTTAATTATATAACTTATGATGATTATCATGAGTGATATTAGTATTTAAGAATGTTTATATAAGTGTAAGAAATGTAACAGCTACAGAACAGGGCAGTGGTAGAGGTAATACATTACAGTATTGCTTTGATAGTTTGCCCACATATACTTAAAAATATTAAAGATAAAATTTATGGTACATTCCAAATCCAAATTAGTTTTATATACATTTAAAAACATTGGATAGTCAAACAAATTAGTTTAAGATTCTAGTATTTTGGTAGTTTTAAAAATTAATTGCTGTGAAACAGCAGGTGATATTCACATTTGTTTATATAATAGATATACTTATTCACAAGCATATTCTTTATTTTGTGATGTATATATCATTAATTAATACTAATCTAAAATTTTTTTGGCCTGTAAGATAAATGGGGGGAATTTGTTTGAAGTGAGCCGTTATGTGCTTTAATTAAATATTAAAGACAACACCTATGAACGATTCCTGGTTACAGTTGTTTTTCTATTAACACAAGATACCCTTTTAGTTAATTAATTTTTGTAATGTTAAACTCATATTTTACAGAAGTTTCTGCAAATTTTTGTATACATCTAAAACAAAAACAAATTTTCTCACTACAAAGATGTCTCCTCTTAACAGCATATCTTTATAAACACTCACAGCAAGTGTTAATATCACGAAAGTATGTATGTATAATTTTACCAATATTACGTTCTTGTATACAAAGTACACTACTGCCATACAATATATCGAAATATAAAGCACAATATCAAATCAAATCTATTAATGAATCAATAAGATACTTGGTTGACCTCGGTGGTCTTGGGGTAAAAATCTTTAACACAACTTCTTTAGAGGGGAAGTAGAGCCGTTGGTCCCATGTCGATTGTGGCATGTAAAAGAACCCTGGAAGGTGTGTGAAAATACCTTTCCCAGCAAAATTGGTAGGCCCTTTTGCTCTCGCTCATAGAAATTGAGTGTGGAAGGCAACGAGATACTACCACACTTCCCAAACTCCCCTAGTACATGGGATTTCTACCAAATGGTGCAGACAGCACTAACCAGCCGAAGGACTGAGTGCATGCCCAGCTCCGGGTGGATAGAAATCACATCAAACCAACCTTCAGGTTGTTGACTTAAGAAGAAGAAAATACTTGCTGAAGTGATTATAAATTATAATCAATAAAAATGTGTATATATAATACTTTATATAAAATAAAATAGTATTATTTACTCATAAGATCAAAAATTGTACATAAAATATTATCTTTTCATATGATACAAGATTTATCCATTGCACATTACATAATTCTAAATCTTGTGCCTATTTACAAACTTATCTTTGACCACTATCACTTAACTAATGGACCATATGAAATATTCCTTCCTAATATACAAGTATCTTTGGTTTAATTTATTGCCACCTGATCTAAGATGTTTTGGGAGAAAAATTCCATTTTACAATCTCTTTACATATTTCTCAAAACCAAACCCAGTTACTTACACAATAATTTGAATGGTATATTTTTAAGACAAGGTGACAAAGGGATACAAAAGAAAGGGGTGAGAAGAAAAAAATCTGAGAAATTTCACCAACATTTGTGTAGTGAGGGTGTGAAAAAAACATATCAAGTGGTTGGTTTGTGTTTGATCCCTTAACTTTTGGGCCAATCAGGGACACTATGCCTCCAGCTCACCCTGCCGGGTATTCAATACGATCCCAACATTTATTATGAAGACACAAGTTTGCGTGATAGTTTCCACTAAGAATCGTCCACAACCCAAACAGTTACAGTAATCATATATAAAAACAGTGATTAGATGTTGTAAAATGTACTCGCAAGGGTTGGAAACTTATCTGGAATGACAGGCTAGACCAGAGATGGCAAATCTATGGCATGCCTGCTATAACATGATTTGCATGGCACACCAACATGGAAAAAGTAAACATAAAATAAAACTTGCCAACGCTGTGTAATTTTTTTAAGTTGTTACTATTCCTACAGCCCTGACGGTGTTACGTTCAATGTTGTTTTTCTTCAAGTTATTGAAATTAATATTGTCTAAGATACTCACATTAAAAAATTTGATAATTTTTCTTGTTTAATATTTAGGCGTTATTAAAATATTTACAATTTGATTTGAGTTATTAATAATGTTTCATAATAGGCCTATTCAACAAGTTGTGATTTTTAAATATTCATACAAAATCTAAATGAAAGGTGATACACTAAATTAGATCAAAATTCAGATATTGATAGTGCCTAAGTGGCAGGCACAATGGTCAGGAAAGTTTAGCCATCACCGGGTTAGACCTTTCATTTGATTTATTGATATTACAGATGCCAAAAGAAAGTATTGCCTTAGGAACATAAACACCAATTATTAATGTTTCACTTATCGCTCTTAGCTAAGGTCACCAAATTTTCAATAGAATTAACTATTATGTTAAGGAAGTAATGTCATAAAATTAAAAGCTGTGAAGGGAAGAACAAACTTCACAGAAATGATGCTGCATATCATTACACTGTTCATGGAATTTTTTTATAGATTGATCAAAATAAAGTATTTTTATTTATTTTATATAGAGCATTTGAAGTTTTTGACATGTTTCATTGAATGTTACCGGTACTTGAGTAAAGAATGAAATAAGTTTATAATAAAGTGAAACACTTGCTAAAATATAAACTTATAAGTTATGAGTGTTTAACGGAACATTTTTGTTTGAAAACTTTTTTTTTTCTATTTCAACAATTAAACTTTACAAAATTAAATAAAGAGCAATGAAATGTAGTTAAAATAAGACCAAATTATGCTCATCTATTTAAATCATGCAATTATATTCTTTAATAATAGAAGGATATTACACAATGAAAATAATTTTAAATGGCATTAAATATCAAAACTGTGAACAATAAGCCTATTTATATAGGTCAATAATCAGTATACTGTTGTATATGGTATCAATTTAAATATGTTATGTATACCATATATGTATGTATATATAAAAAGTTGTATTTGACTGTTTGTCTATAAAGTTCATGTATACCAAATATTTTGAAATGAGAAAGCTTAAAATAGTATAAATATCAAAACTGTAATTTTTATAAATAAAGCTAGATATTTTAAAATGTTTTAATTTAGTAAAGAAAATCCTTATTTATTAGAGTGATAATATATATTGCATCAAAAGTCTATAGATTCAGGGACAGCTTAAGGGCCGGGTGAACTGGGCTCAGTATCAAGGGGATGCCAGGCGAAGCACTAATCTAACGTAACTTGGGTGTGATATGAAAATAATTCCTAAACCTCATAGCTCCTCCTAGGGGGCGGTTCCAAAAACCAATCCCACCCGGGCACCAAATTCACCTCTGGCCCCCCCTGCATAGAATACAAACTATGCTAAACTTCAACAAAATATTAAGATTTAGTATTTTTATTTAAATTGCTAACATCATTAGCTAGCACGAGTCTGATACAAGAACAAGGTTAGAAACATTAATTATTAATCTAAGCATGTGAATGTGTGTTACTATAATCTACCAAAAAAGTTTCAACTAATAAGCGAGTCTTTATTGTGTCTATGTGTATGGCTTGCATGATCTAGATTATGAAGAATGTTATCTATTTATTCTCTTTTATCCATTCCTATTTTAACATAGACCAAATCGATACAGATGTATGTGTAGTAGAATTATATATTTTGAAATACATGGTTGCATACCAAAAGAGAAATTACAAAATAATATTTAACTCTTATTTAAATAAATAGTAGCATAGGTTATGTGAGTTTAGAATAAAATTTGAAGGCACTTTGGATTCTTAACCTCATTGATTGACATTATTTGATCTACTTTAATGTATTCATATGACACTATTGATAAATAATATCAATACCTATAAAATAGTAAAATGTCATCAATTATTAGAGAGAAAAAAGTATGAATATTCTAAAAGTCCCTTACTATGAAAACTGGACTGTACCTTCATCTACGGGCATGCAAACTGAATTTCAATCTTGTCTAGTTCAGTTTGTTAGTGACTAGAATGTTAGGGTTCAAATCCTTGTCAGGTGTATCGAGGGTGGTTTTATCTAAATGGTTTTCCACTTTGTTCTCATTCAAATGTGGGTACATTTATTTAAATTCCTTGCCAGCGAGAGTGCAAGATGAGAACCAAAGTTTTACTTGACGTTTGTCATAGCTCGTTTTATTATTAAATTACAGTAGAGTCTAGGAACTCGACCTAATGTAGACTGAGATGGTGTTGAGTTATTGAAATGTCAAGTTTTACTAATTAACTTGTATAAGATGCATGTTTACTAAACAAGGATGAATCACAGTAAAGTATCAAATATTATAGGTATAGTTGTACTGTACTGTAGTATTGTACGGTACAGTAACATATATATGTGTGTGTGTAATATACAGAAATGCAGTACAGAAATGTACATATAATATTGCATTGATTCGAATAACACGTTACTGAATTGGAAAACTAGCAAACACAGCACTTGTAAAAACACAACACAACTTTCCAATTGAGCTGAAGGGTTATACAGTTGAATGACCTTGGATTAAGATAACTGGTGCCAATAACTGTGTGCACGTGCACATGTCGAGTTACACGGAATGTCGAGTTTCCAAAACTTTACTATGTTTTATTATTACGATTAAGATATAATTTATTTTACTGAACCAATGCACACCTTTCATTCCTTTATTAAATCTTTAGGAGACAAGATCGGCTCACAGTTCTAAGTATTTTTTATTGAAAAAAAAAGTTAAATGTCAAATGTGTCTAAATATTAATTTTTAATAGTCAATGTATAAAATAGATTATTGCTAAAATATAACTTTTATTTTTAAAATTATTAATATAGTATATTGAACAATAAAATAATAATCGCAAGCTTATGTAGTATGGATGAAGGTAGCTATAGCTATTATTATTTAATTTGAAGCTAGGTAAAGTTGGTGAATGGTTCATTGCTAGTGTAAATATAGAGTTTTTGTGTAAGAAATACCACTACATATCTGAAAATGGATGTCATGTTTAAGCTTATTTTATGAACCCGAATTTATATTTAAAATTTTGGATAGATATACATTCTCCACACCTTAAATATTAATAATCAATGAACTGTCAATGGATGTCCAAATATAAATTGAGGAAGAATAATCTAATAATTAAGGTGTTGCTTTGTAAAATATCAAAGCATATCATCAAATAAAATTAACAATTTAATACAAAAATATATATATGAATTCCAAAATAAAATATATTAGATAACTGGTATATGGTGTTATTTCTTATGTGGATATCTGTTTGTACATACGGGAATGTTTTGTGATTTGGGTTGTTGTGATTTCAGCTGGAAGAAATGCCTCTTGACATCGAAAAATCTCCATTGGTTGATGAATCCATTGTCTTCCCAATGTCATAGAAAAAAAATACACACACTAGATTTCACAATATTTGTCACTTGTAGAGTTATTCCACTGTGTAAGTAAGTGCACCACTGCAAAATCTTCATTTAGTCACCTGCTTGATTAAACACAACTCATGAAATTTTTCACACTTAAGTTTCAGTTTAGCTCACAAATTACTACTCATCATAATCATCAACTGTTTACAGCCTGTGGCTGGGTCAGTTTAGTAAACTGCCTCCATCTTCTGCTATTCTCCTACAATTCTTCCTCCTTTAATCACTTAATTCTCCTCTCACTTGCACACTTGCTTTTATCCACTCCTCCCATCTCTTCTTTTGTTGGCTTTTTCCTACATACTTCATCTCCATCAGTTTCATTGGTATTCCCCCTCTTTCCATCCTCATTACATGTTCATACCTTCTCATTCTCACTTCCTCTACTATTTCATGTACTCCCTGCACCCTCAATATTTCCTGGATAGTTTCATTCCTTATCTTGTTTCTCCTTGTGACAGATAACATGCTTCTCACAAAATTGAATCCCATGGCTTCTACTTTCCTAGTCTTTCTTACAGCTGCATATTTGAATATGGGCACAAAGTATGTCCTATAAAGCACCTCCTTCTACTTAAAGGACACTTTTCTGCATAGCAGGTTTCTTACACACCTTTAGAACAACTCCTCCTGCTGCCCTCTTCTTATTAGATCATCTCTACCCCCCACCACCACCACCACCTCACACTTCCAAGATACTTTACAGTCTCTACCTTTCTTAGCTTTACTCTATCCAACTTTATAGCTTACTTCAAACTTTGCCATTCTAGATTTCATTCCACCTTTTTTCACTTGGTCATGCCATTTTTGTACTTCCTCTTCCTCCACACCATTAAATCATCAGCAGACATCATAACTTTCATTCTTTCCTCCCTGAGTTTTTCCGCCACTTTACAAATGGTAGGGATGAAAGAGAGCACTCCTCTGTTTCATGACCTTTTTTATTTGGAACCACTCTGTTCATTTCGTCCACCTCTTCAACGTCTTAACACAACTCATGCTATCCTCATACCTACTCTTTACTCTTATTACAACCCCTCTATACACTCCAACTTCCTCCATTGCTTTCCAGACTTTATTTCTATCCATACCATCATATGCCTTCTCCCCATCCATAAATTCCATTGCAAGTCCTTCCCAAATTCATATCGTCTTTCCACCAGCTGTTGTATAGTGAAGATCAAGTCTATACTAGACCTCTGTTCCCTAAATCTGTGATTAACTCTTCTCTCCACCTTTATTCCATTAAATTTCTTCTTGTCTTTACCAGTATCTTCTAATATATGTTTGTACATTGGCTAGGGATGTGAAAAAAAGTATTGACACTTTACTAATATCAGTATTTTTTACTCAACACTTTTGCTGATACTAGTACTCACACTCCGGTATCGAAAGAAACACATTTTTTGCTATCTTCACTCATGGACTATGCTGATATTAAATGTTTATTAGGGTGGTCTGCATAGGAAGAACAAATGACGCGATTTCTCAATTCTCACTCATTTTCTGCATGACAAGCAAAAAGCAACTCTAGCATTCAGGGTCATATGCAAGAACTTGACTAAGTGGGTGCTCTGTTGACGCTAGTGTGGGTTTGCTTGTGTCCTCATAGGTTAAAAGGTGGAGCGATGATAGTGTGCTCAGGACCCAGCTATTGGTCCACTAAGCATTCACTATACTTTCTTGCATACCACCTTCAATCTCTTTTAGCTTATCATAATTTACAGCTGTTCTTTTATCTTTGTTTATCAATACAGCTCTGACTGGTTGACAGACTAGTGGAGACTAGTCTACTTAACACCACCTTCCTTTATCAATGACCACAGTCATCACAAACTAAACAAAATAGCGTCCATTCTTCTATTGTTTGCCAATAGTTAATAATCTATCTTGATAGAGTACATAGATTAATGTAGTTTAAAAAATGGTTCCTCCCAAATATAAATCATGAAAATTTTTCAAGAAGTTGGAACAAGCCTCAGTTGCATAGTTAGATTACGCGCTAGTTTCGTGTTGAGCGACACTGCCAAGGACGGAGAGATCAATGTTCAAATCTTGGTTAGGTGAACTGAGGGTAGTTTTTCCTAAATAGTTTTCTACTCTCCCTCTACTCAAATGCAGATTAACTTCCTCTAAAGTCAACCTTCCCAATTTCTAATCCATTAGAGTAATTAGTACTTAAGTGTATAGCCCAAATGGGTACTAAGACGTGGTGCTTGTAAAAAAAAGTTAGATAGCGAAAAAGCATCTTGTAAAATACAATGATGATGCAAAAGTTGAGATTTTTTTTGTAGCGAACATCTTACTAACTGATCAGGTTATACGCCTATGTACTAATTACACCAATGGGTTAGGTATTAGTAAAGCTTAATTTAGATAAAATGCACTCGCATTTGTGCAGTTAGAGTGGAAAGACATTTAGGGGAAACCCCCCCCCCCCCNCCCCCCCCCCCCCCTAAGTGAATCCAACAAGGATCAAATCCCAATCTCCCTGTCTTCGGCAGTCTAGTCCAACACGAGTTTAGCGTGCTAGACTTCGTGGACACTGAAGCAGTTAAGAGATTATTAATACTAGATAAAAAAAAACTTTTCCAGATTAAAATTTCAATATGACACTTACTGTTGTCAATAATTTTCTTTTGATAATAGCACGGTATAAATATTTTTCTTCCGATACTTTTAATGAGTACAGTATTGATACCACACCCCTAATATTAGTTCATCAGCATTATTCCCCTGAAATTCATACACCTTTTCTTGTCTTTCTTAAAATTCGGTACTATAATTCTCTTCTTCCAGTATCATGTTTTCATTCCAAATCCCTCTCAGCATCCTTTATAACAATTGCATTCCTGATTCTGACGCTCTTTTATCATTTTCAGTTAGTTCATCCACACCTGGTGCTTTCCCTTGTTTGATCCTCTCTAATGCGTTCTCCAGCTCCGGTGAAACCCACTCCATTCTCTTATGCTAATTCTTCATGATCCTCTGTTTCACTCTTATCCCCTTCCTCTCTCGAGTTAAACATATTCTCGAAATATCCCTTCCATAGTTCATTTTCTTATTTTTCTGTCTTTATCCATCATTCTAATTTCTAGTCTTTTTTCCTTTCTCCTCTTGCTTCTTACCTAGCTATATAACATCGTCTTACTTTCTCACAGCTCCCTTTCCAATTCTGCATCCACTCCTTTCTGGCTTCCTGTACCACTCTCTTTATTCTTCTCTTTTTATCCCTCCACTTTATTTCTGTTTTCTCATTCCTTTTTTAAAAACTCCATCTGAATGCTTCATTATTCTCCTACACTGCTTCCTTCACTTTGTTGTTCCACCATGCTGTCTCCTCCCACATACTTACAGTACTTTGCTGCTACCACCAAACTTTTCTTAAACCTTTCTTGTTCCACCTTTACACTTTTCATCTCATCCTTGGGCATTAAGCTTCCTCCCTTTCCTCTTCATTTTTAAGCCTACCTGTTATCCTTCTTTCATATTTTCATACTTTTCTTCTACATTTCCATCCTACTGTGTCTGCTACCAGCGAACTGGGGTCACTACCTAGAGACATGCTTAGTATAACCTGTTTGTAATGTTTATAGTCTGCCTTTTTATTTCCCTGTCAATAAGGTAGTAATCTTTTACAAACCTTTGGTCCCCATCCCAACTGTATCTAGTAATTTTATGCCTTTATTTTTATTCTAGTTTCAAATGTTTGCCACATAATTCCATTTCATGCATAGTTCAAGTAGTCTTCTATAGTCTTCATTTCTCTCCCCGCATCCATCATGTCCTAACTTCCTCAATCTCTTCTTTCTCTTTCCAACTTGATCATTATAAACGTCCATCACCACGCGCCTTTCCTTTCCCAAGTACCTTTCTAATGCGTTCAGTCTTTTTATAGGGTCATCCAACTTGTGGTGCATACAAATTAAACCATTATAATTGTTTCTCTTTGTCCATAATTATCATTTTAATAATTCCATCACTGAGCCACTCCACCTCTACTACCCATACTAATCCCACTACTACTCCTACTCCATTTCTCCTCTCATCATCATTCCCCATTCAGTGTAAGGTGAAGCCTTTGTTCATCTCCCGAACTTCAATCCTTTTGCACTCAGTCTTACTCAATCCTAGAACACCTAGTCTCCTCTCCTTCATCATTTACACAATCTCCTCCAATCGTTCATTAAGATAATATACTCAAGTTTGCAATTAGAGGTATTTTCCCCTATTATTCAAAGCAGACATTTTTGTAGCTTTAACCCAAAAAATGTATAAAGTATAAACGTGTTTCCCCTTCATATAATATATTTTAAGATGTGTAAGACCCCCTTTACAGTTCAATACAATATTGAACAAGGAAAAACCAACCAAATATATATAAAGACTCGTAATTTGTTTTAAACTTAATTTGTGTATTTTTAATAACTTGGTAAGGAGTAATAAATAATAAAATTGAATCTTTGTTATTCTTTTATTCCCTTTTCCTTATTTGAGATTGAGTCTTCTATAACGACATGTTTCAGTGTTATGTTACACCATCTCAAGGTCTGATAAAAACCAATGTATTGTGAAATATTGTATAGAGATATGTTGGGTAGTAAGACGTGGTGCTAAATATTATTATAGAGATATGTTAATAAAATTGTAAGTTTAATAAAGTTAAACTTTATAAATGTAAATAGTCTAGAGAAATTAGAAGATGACGATAATATATCTTAATACATACTATCGAAAGGTTTGTGCAATTTTGAAGTATTACTAACTAAGAAACTTTTTTTTTGTGAGATGAACAATAATATCTAATTTATCAATGGTTTTATTTTATTCCTTAAGATTGGTAGCTTACCACTTATAATATGCATTAAAATAAACCAATGCCATCATAAGTAAGATAATTATAGGCTTGTTAATTTAAGTGATTATTTATTTAATATTTCTATTATTATCTCCTAATTTCTCTAGACTATTTACATTTATAAAGTTTAACTTTATTAGTTTACAGTTCTAAAGTTAAACTTTATTAAACTTACAATTTTACTAACATATCTCTATACTATATTTCACTTTATATTGGTTTTCCGCAGACCTGGAGATGGTGTAACATATAACACCGAAACATGTTGTCATAGAAGACTAAAAAGCTCAAACAAGGAGAAGGGAATAAAAGAATAACAAAGAAGATTTAATTGTATCATTTATTTGTGTGGCAAAGATTTTCGATTATGAATATTCAAGAACACAGCGAAGTGTATTATCTAAAAATAATCTTAGAGGTGTTTACTCAAATCCAGACAGATTAGTACAAGCCTAATTTCCTTTGATGAAATGTGAGCCATAAATTAAAAATAATAAGTGTGCAATCCTTTTAAAAGCATTTAAGAATATTAATAGAGCATTTAAAATGTTATTTCATTTTCTTTGAGAATTTGAAAAAATTAAGTTAGCTTTTAAGAAAAGAACAATTTTATTTAATAATAAATCCAGATATTTTGGGTTCTCATACATGCCCTTTTATATGAATATTTTATATTAGTAGCTTATCAGTGATATACAAGATTGTGCATAAACAATATAATAATAAAAAAGGTCTTTATTTTGCTTATTTATTCTTTCTCAATTTCACCCTTTAAAAAATGATTAAAAATAACTCCATATTGTTCTGCCTTTTTTTCAATAAAGTTTTGATAATGACTGTAACCAAGAGTAAAATTCTCTATTAATAATTAGCACCCCCTCTTTCAATATGATTGCATAACCTGAAACACTGTAGATTTCAAAATTTTAGTCAAAATTATACGTTTGTGTCATCGGGCACATATTAAATGTGCAAAAATAAGTGTTCTCTGAAATGCAATAGAATTGTAAAAAAGAGATTTGCATTTCAAAAGACTATACAGTATATTTCATTGGAAAGGTTTTGGTCATGATCCTGGGTGTTGTCCCCAAAAAACTTTGAATTGAGCCCTGTTAGGGTCCAATATTAATTCATAATGTGATGAGTAATCAGTCCCGACGAGCCGACAAACTTTTCATACATTTTTTAATATGTCCAGATTAATTCATTTCTATTTAACACTAGACATTTATGATAATTTGCATTGAGGGGCAAAACTTTATTTTCCTTGTGAACTTTTTCTTTATTCAAGTTTCACATATGACTCACCAAACCCAAACTTAAGGGGGTGGGGGATGAACCTATGTGTAATTAGAGGGAATTTAAATGATTATTTGACTAAAACTGTGATTTCAATCAGCATCATTAACCCCACTTATGTATTGCATATGTTAATATAATCGAGAAAAAAAAGTCGTTCAGTGAGGATTGTATAGTATGAAAGCTCCATGCTATAACTCAAAGAAGCATATTCCGTAATTCAAAAGCAACATCAATCAGCAAAACAATGTATTTTTCAGAGGCAAGATGGTTTCTATAGACCTCAACAGTCAGCTCACAACTACTATCATCGTCCACAAGGGAGTGCGCACAAGCCGAACAGCGAGAACAGTGGAATATTTTCATCCATCAGCAGTGGTTTCAACAATTTTGTCAGCAATATCTTTGGTTGATAAGTTTTGAAAACACATAAAAACAATTCATCCAACTGCATCACCATATAATACTGTATTCATCTAACTATAAGAACTTTGCTACACATAGCTAAAACTGATATTTTATAGATTTTGTTTTGTGAAAAATAACAATTTGGAAATTGAATATTATGTTTAATGGCCACTTGAAGTTGGTTTCGATATCCTTAACCAGAACAGTTTGTATTATTTACAAAACTCAAAACTATTTTTGATTTTTATTCAATTCAGAGAGGTTAATGAACAAAATAATGAATGTTAAATGACTGAATAGACAAAGAAGTCATTAAATATACTTAAAATGTAAGAACATTTGTTCACTTTCCCATTACATTTTGTTTGAAAACTCTTGAAACATTATTTTGGATGAAAGATATTAAGAAAAGTTAAGCTGAGGGATATTCACATTATTTTGTTGTAAGTGTTAAATTATTGTTATACCTAAGAAAGGAAAAAAAGGCATTGGATGGCTGGATTCAATAAAGATCAATAGTAGAGAAGGAGAAGACCTTCACACTACCCAGGAAAGTGTAGGTCCTAAAGTTTACATTTAAAATGCATCACATATTGATATTTTTCAGGGAACATCTGGCTCTCTCTTCAACAGAAGAAATAAGAACTCTTGACTAGATTATGGCTCAAGGTTAATAACTGTAGCTTGGATCCTTTAGCTGCTTGTTCAAACTTAACTACACTCAACTATTATTATTTAATGTATTTAATGTGCACTTTCTGAAATGACTGATTATAACAGCCCACAACTTATAAACTAACTTAAATCTAAAACAAACTCAACATACAGTTTCCCGGCTGTTAATTCATCATGTGAAAGGTGAAACACACAACACATTTCACCAACGTTCAAGTTTTAGGCCATGTCAGAAATATTACCCAGGACCCTTAGCTCAGTAGGCAGACACACCAGTGACTGAGCTAAGGTGTTGGACTTACAACAATTATTCAAGTTTGAACAGACAAGATTCAAGTTAGTGAACAACCTTGAGCCATAAACTAGTGTTCTGCTCTCTTCTGTTGAAGAAAGGGGAGGGGGTCTTATGTGCCCTGAACATTTGTTTTAAATGCAAACGTTTGATCAAACAATGTCCTGCTAAGTGTGTTAGGCCTTGGCTTTCTATTCCTATTTAAATTTTTGCTTAATCTAAAGTAAAAAAAATTATGAAGCATTAGAAACTTGTATCAAAACTAAAGAGACCCTTTTAGTGAATGCAAAGCAGAAAAAATATCCTATTTCATGACAAATTATAACTTATAATAGATCATGACCATGTACAAGACATTTGATGGAAATGTTCCTAGACCTCAAAGATAATATATATAGGCAGTGCCGGATTTAAATCTGCGGAGGCCTCTGGACATCATATAGTGTGATGCACCCCCATAAACCTATGGGTTTTTTTTCAAACTGTGTCTTAATACCTGCTCAGATTATATGTATGTATGTATACTAAGTACACTAACGAGTTTTGGATGAGTAAGTGTACCTGCATTTGTGAGGATAGTGAGGGGAAAACCACTTAAGAAAAAAACATCCTCGGTACACCCGAATGAGATTAGAATACCAATCTTCCCAGTTTAGTATAATGCAAGAGTGACGCCTTATACCCTGTGGCCACCGAAGCAATTTCATGCAAATGACATCATAGTATGTCTGAAGAAAGGTAAAAAGTAAAACTTAAGCAAATGTAATCTATCACAAATGTAATAATAGCAAAGTAAAAGGAAATAAGTTACATAAGGAGTTCATGAAAACACTCATTATAATACAAAATTCCCTTACTTTCTTTGCACAAACATGTCAATAATGTCTTTAAAGTCCATCTTGGTTCATGATTTTACGAAGCCTATTGTTTTCTAACTTCATTTTTGAACATAACCTTTCCCCACTAGAGTTTGACAATATAAGTGCTAAATATAATCCTAAAAGTATTTCAACATTGGAAAATGTTGCTCTAAAATGTTCATTGAGGATTTCATAGAAGACCATTTACGTTGAAAGTCTCTTTATGGTTTTATTTAATGTCCACCCCTAGTGCCGCAAACTGTATAAGTTCATTTCTTAAGGAGAGTTGCTTTGAGATCATTTTGTATTCAGTGATCAGATTGGTACAGTGGCGGCAGAACCATGGGAGCAGGGGGCACTCCACCTTTTCCCCCTGAAATAAATTTGCCTCCTACTAGATACACTACAAATAATATGTTTTCAAACAAACATGAGGTTGAATGCTTTTATCTCAAACTTCAAGTTACTTCTAAGGGGTATCTGTTAGGAAAAAAATCAGGCAAGGAGCATCCTAATTAGCTTCTAGGACCATCTAAATTTAAAAATGTCTAATGGAGGACCACTCCAAATAGTTTCTGAAATGATTCAATTTTCAAATATCTTATTGAAGCATTTAATTTCCGAGAATGAACCATTCAAAATAGCTTTTAGGAAGAGCTTGTTTTAAAAATATTGCTGGGCGAAGACAGCTTTAAATGGATTGAAAGGGCATCCCAATTTCAAAAATTATTAGAGGATCAATTTAAATGGTAGCTTATAGAGGAGGCTAATTAAAAAAATTCAAGGCAATTAATTACTACACATTATATCTTCTAGAGGCATCCAATTTTCAAAAATTTGTTGAAGGAGGACCATTCCAAATTTATTCTGCAAACATCCGAATTTCAAAAAAAAAAATTGGGGAAGACTTATTCAAATAGTTTATGAAAATAATCTAATTTTCCAAAATTTGGAAGGATAGCTCAAAATAGCCTTTAGAAACATCAAGCCTTTATCCGAGTTAGGGAGGAGGGNGGCGTCGTGGGTAGAAAGCAAGTCCATAAAACACTTCTTTTTGCTTGGCCTTCCCTACACAAATAAGATTCAGCCGCCGCTGGATTGATAGCTGTAGATAATATCTACAATATAAAATTCAAATTATGTTTTTCTTTCTTGTAGTGGTTTGTGGGGGCCCCTAAGGCGATCGCCTTGCCTTAAATCCGGAACTGTATATAGAATAAACATAGTTTTAAGGACTTATGATTAATGACAATATATGTTAATGTATTTTTATGTGTTATGTATTACAAGTTTATTTTAATTAAAATATTTTATTTATCACACAAAGCTGCCATTAAATTATTAAAACATTTAAACCCAATACATTGCAACTTTAAAGTATCTTCATTTTAAAATAAATGCTAATAATACACATTAAATATTAACTTTTTTGTTGTTATAAAAGATATATAATAAATCTACAGTACCATTTACTTAAACACAGCTTATTATTTTTAGCACCGTGTCTTATTAGCCATTCAGGTTATACACTTATGTACTAATTACTATAATGTGAACTAGTAATGAGGAGGGTTTTAATTTATAGGATGTGCATCCACATTTGCATGAAGGGTGAGTGAAAAACCAGTTGTAAAAACATCCTCGGTACATTTGACCGAGATAGAACCCTGATCTCCCTGCCATCGACAGTCTAGTATAAAACGAGAGTGATGCCTTAAGAGTTTAGACCATGCGGCAACTGAAGTGGGTCATAGCTCATTATTAACCTCAGTGCAGCGCCTATGTGTAATGAAGGCTATTTCAAATCATGATGAAATAACTTGGGAACAAGTTTACATAATTATAACTTGGGGCATGCGAAGAAATATTACCTTGATACCATTGAAGCAAAATTAAAATAGCTTTTTAACTTTATGTTTATCAAGTGTGTGAATAAAGTTGTTTAAAATTTAGTTGAACTAAGCACCCTTGGTTAAAACATTTATCATGTGGGAAATAAACCTGGAACAAAATTTTCCCATCAAGAGAGGAGGGTTCAATGAAGTTGAATGCATTAAGATGTTTTTAAATAGGTATACAAAAGAAATAATGGATAGTAAAGTTTAGGTATATATGTGCCACCCTTTGACTTGATGCATTATATACTTATACTTGAAGTAAGATAAATAATTTTAGAAGACAACATTTTATTAAGTAAAATGAAAAATTACACATCTTCTTCATCCGGTACACACTCTCTCACTTTGTTAAATGCTGCTATAAGAGCCGCAAGTTGAGCCTTTTCAGTCGTACCTTTACAAAGCCGAAACTCAATGTCTGACATAGCTGCTAACAAGCCTGTCTTAGCTTCCACAGGCATTTCAACTGAAATAAATTAATACAAATATTAGCTGTTACAACCTTCATTTAGGAGGTGAATGTTTGTTTTTTCCATTATTTAATGCTTATTTATATGCAAAATGTTCTAATGTAATTCAAATGTTTTT
Source organism: Timema shepardi (assembly GCA_902151425.1). Classification (NCBI taxonomy): domain Eukaryota; kingdom Metazoa; phylum Arthropoda; class Insecta; order Phasmatodea; family Timematidae; genus Timema; species Timema shepardi. The sequence continues at coordinate 52,609 of CABFVX010003614.1, read as the reverse complement.
TTTTTATTAGATGCTATTTAACTTTTTTTGGCTTGTTTCATTGATGTTGATATACTAATTCTATACCAATACAGATAAAGTGAAATCTCTTAATAGAAGACACCTCTCAGCAATAAAAAAAAGTGTCTGTTATTTAGAAAAATGTGTATTTTTTTAAATCATACTTTTTGAACAGTTTATTCTATATGAACCTATATACTGTGAATAAAAACTAAAACAATCTAGTTACTGCACTGTCCAGTATTGTACACAGAATAATGACTAATGAATAAATATTTACATAGCTTACAGACAGATTGCATAATACACCGAACAATATGTAAATAAAATTAAAATGAACATTAGGTCTTTTATACTGTGTGTGTGTGTGTGTGTGTGTGCGCGCGCACGAGCACAGACAATTGTTGGAGCATCCCTCTGCTGCTAGCTTGGAAGAATTTCCTCATGTCATAGAATTAATATGTTTAAATTTAAACGGATTTTGTCAGGAAGAATAGTATCTGGTAGGCTAGTTTCTGAAACAATTTAATCATATTCATACATCATATCATGTTAACTGTAACTGACACTTTTGATAGATATTATCAATGCCTGTAAAATAACACATTTAATACAGTAACATGTTATCAATGTAGGTAGCAAAGCAATATGTTTGAGTTTTCTTAGATGTTCTTCCATCAAAAATCAGGGTATAATTTTACTGAAACATAAAATTTAATCAAAAGCATTAACTCACGGCGATGAACATAAAGATGAACTTCTGTTAGGATATCTTGAAGAGCCAAACCTTTTGCAGTTTTCAAGTCGAGTATTTCTATATTATTAATTTAAAGAAAATAAAGAATAGAAATAGTCATCTAATAACACACCAAACTTTTAATTCATTTACTCTCTTCTTTTTTTTAAATACTTTTCAAGCAGGTAAGTGTTAAATTTTGATTGATAACACACCAAAGCAAAAAGTGCATAACATTAAAGATATATGACGACCTTGTCCTACAAGTGAAAAGTAAGACGCTCATAACAAACACATATATGAGGGAAAATGGAAAATTGACTGTCATATAGGAGACATCCATTGATTACATGCCAAGCTAATTGAACCTAAGTAATATTATAAATAACCTTATAATACCGTACTTTACAACTTAAAATTATTGTAACAGCCCTAAGGAAATATTTAAAAAATTATAAATATCCAAAAGAAGAAAAAACTAATTTACAAAACCAATTTTTGGATGGTGTTGCATTAGAAAAAAATTGACAAAAAATAAGTCTTTAATGTTTAATACAATTGGAGAGTTATATCAACTAACTCTTTTAAGCCTAGCTTGTAAAAATAATAAAATTTTCAGGTAATATTAAAATTATGTTTGATATTATTTAACCTTTTTTACACTTGCTAAATCATATGAGCCCTATTAAAATAACTAGCATCATAACTGACGTAACATAAACGACTGAAATATTTAACCCCATTGTAGACATGATAACTGGGATGGAATCAAACACTCTCTAGATTCTCAAAGTAGGCCTATATTCAAAATTTAACGAGTTAGAATCAACATTAAATAAAGACATTCCTGTGTCCCCACTCCAAAAAGCTAAAGAGTAAAAGTGTTGAATTATTACTGATGAAATACAAGTAAACCAGTTTTTACCGCTTCATCGTACCGTTATTCATTTCATCAGCCATTAAAAGAGAATACACCACTGATTTACTTTTGAACTTTTGTGCATGCGCAACAACACAAGAGGCTAGAAACAAAACAACAACTACATATGTCTCATCATATTCAAGAACTAAATAATGTCAACAAAAAGCTTTTGACAAAGTTTACAGAATGGAAAAAATTTGGAGTAGGCCAGATCCACCCGGCAGCTGATCTTTTGAATCCAGCAGCACAAGGTAACAAATTGAAAGCAACAGAAATAAATGATGCAATAAGTTTTATATGTTAAATAAGTCCCCACATGGGCTTGAATGTTGTAAAAATTTGGCAAGATTTAGCTGACTAAAGAGATAAAGAAGGTTCATTTGGGATGGTGTGGCTGAAAATGAATAAGGCCCAATAATATGGTGGAGGGGCTTACGAGGAACTTGTGTGTTAGCTGATGTGGCAATAAGAATCCTTGGGGCCTCTGTAATATCAGCCACAGAAAGAATATTCAGTACATTCCCTTGAATATATAGCAAAAACATAAACAGATTAACAACACAATGGGCAGCCATGTTAACATTTTTATCTCATCACTAGAAATTACTAAACAGTAGCAATAAGCCAAAAGAAACCAAAAGATAAAACAATGACACATCAGAACAAACTAAGCTGCACTCTAATGAGGATGAAGATGACATAGAGGAAGAGGATATTATGGACACTACATTTACTTGTGAAAGTGATGAATAAAATGTGGAACAAATACTATTAAGTAATAAGAATGATTGATTGACGAGGGAAATGAATTTTTATCATATAATTCATCTTGCATCTTAATATTGGATATTTAAATACAAAGTATATGCAATAACATACAAATAACATTTTATTACTGGAGAAACAATGGATTAATTTTCATAAAAATTGTCTAATTCACACCATATTTCTAGCAAGTGTGTTTATATTTTTCTGTGTAGTTGAGTAAAAAAGTTTTCTTATTTCTATAATTTTATATCACTAAGTTAGTGTGTAGATAAAAACTGTTCAAGTCACTTCTCTATCTGTTAATATTATTTCCACCTTCTATCTTTTTTATTTTAAGATTGTCTAAGCCTTAAAATACACAAGTTATAGGTAAATAATACTGGGAATTAAAAAATTCTTTAACAAAGAAACCTAAAAATAATAACATTAAAGATTACTTATTAATGTGTTCAATTGAATAGTTATCTCTTGTAGTTTGCAGTAAATAATAGAATATTAATTTTTTTTTGTATATGATGTGAAATTATATATTTTTTATAAAGTATTTTGTATAGCTAAAAAGAAAAATATAAAAAACTAGGTTTTCAAAGAAAATTTATAAACACCTGGGTATTTATGAATTTTAGGTATTTACCCTTAATTATAAATACTCGGGTATTTCATATCTCTAATTAGGCATATATGATTGCAAAATTTACAAAAATGTAATGGTCAATATAAATTTCCTCAACTCTTAAGAAATCTGAGAGGGAAAAACGGTCAAGAAACAATTTAACAAAATTGCTAAAGCTCAAATTAAAAATCATTTGACCTACGATAACCTGGATTTTTTTTTAGATATGGTAGGGCCTATATTATTGAAATGAGAAAGACAACATAATGGAGGGCTGTAAAGGGTATTTAAGAGCTTCTCAATAGGTGGTATAATCAGGTGGGTGAAATATCAGGTTGAGCAGTTAGTTCAGTATCATGATGCATTGAGTTTGAAATACTAGCACATACTCAATTATTGTTTTTATTACTATTCAAGATAACTAAACAAATGTATATACACGTTTGTATACTTTGTTCAAGAACTTTTAAATAAAACATCATAGTTGAGGAGAGGAAAAGTAAAAACTAAGCGTGAAATTGTTTCAATTTGTTGTTTAAAGATGACATAAATGTCATATGTACACTTTGTTACCCTGAAAGTTAGCTTGACTTATATTGAATTGTTCCACTATAGTGAAGCTTATAAGATAGGGCCCGTATAGTTCATCAAGGTAAGACTTCTACCATCCAGGTTAGACAGAGTATACCCCTGCCGCCTTCAAATGGTCTAGATATTATTAGAACAATTCATATGTAAGGGAGGTATAACCTAAATTGGTCTCAAGGCTCAATATTTAATGTTCAGAAAAATGTTTGGCTTTCTAGAATTAAGTAAGAGCCGTTACTAGTGCACGATCACTAACATGCAATTTAAGAGGCACATGGAAATAGTTGATTGTAAAGTGATAAAGTAAAATATATTTTTAATTGTAAGAGAGTGTTGTTTTCTTTGTGACATGTTAACACATTTAGCGGGTGAAACAAGTATGTTCATGCATGTTGAAATCTTAAATATTTTTAAATTTTACTCACTAAGTAAATACTGCACTGGCCCTAATACAGTGCAATATTTTCCCCCTATTAAACACTTAGTTTGAAGTTTGGAACGCACTGTTCTTATTTAACAGAACGCACACGGTGAAAGTTCGACATGAGTGTTACATGACGCCAACTACACTGGCACAAAGAAGGGCTTTAATAAATGTATTCGTGCGCCACACTATTGGGCACTCATACTGTTGGTTATGAGGTTAGGCCTAAACAAGCATGATATTTTAAACATGTTTTGACACTCCCACTAAATGAATGCTTGTTTACAGTCTTGCAAATGGTTAGAAATATGGCTTATTTAAGTATAGTTACTAATTAGCTTCAAAAACAAAACAAAAATGATAAACAGCTTTATATACATATCAATGTCAATGAAAAGCATTTATCAGCTCTCAAGTCTTGTCATTCCAATTGCACCGCGGAGTGTCTGAAAACGATCACGTGGAAGAGGTTTGGTTAGTATATCTGCTAACTGGTCTTCAGAGGGTACATGCTTGATGTCAATCTCACCGTTCTCATATTTCTCACGTATGAAGTGGTAACGTATGTCTATGTGTTTGGTTCTCTTGTGGAACTCTGGGTTTCGCACAAGGCGCATTGCACTCTGATTATCAACCGCTAGAACTGTGGCCTCTCCCACTGTTTCCCCAATGTCAAGTAGAAGACGTCTAAGCCAGATGACTTCTTTGGCCGCAGTTGATGCAGCAATGTACTCAGCTTCGGTAGTGGAAAGGGAAACGGTTTGTTGACGTTGACTAGCCCATGTTATAGGACCATTACTCAATTGAAAGAGGTATCCAGTTGTGGAGCGTCGGGTGTCCAAATCGTTTGCGAAGTCAGAGTCCGAGAAGCCAATTAATGGGGGTGGATTCTCACTCCTTGTGAATTCAATGCCATAGCTGGATGTGTCTTTTAGATATTTTAAGATGCGTTTGACTGCATTCCAATGACTTGGTCCATAGTTTGCCAAATATCTACTCACGTTTCCAACTGCGTACATAATGTCTGGCCGACTGACTATTGCAGCAAACATTAAGCTGCCAACAGCTTCTCGATAGGGTACTTTTATTTCTTCATTTTCCCCTTTGTTTGAACTTATTGGATTTTTACCAGGAGGTAACGATACTAGCACCCAAGTGTTGTTCTTTTCCAGTGCATCCAGTTCTTCTTTGATTGCGTCAGTCCACTGCCCTGCATCAGGACTCTTCATTGCTTCCTCATAGGTCTGAGGTACATCTATTTCCACTAGGTTAGCTTCATAGCGTTTGGGAGGCCTGATGACATCTCTTGGTCGCAGCTCGTAATTTGCTTTAATGTGCCTGGGTTCTTCGTCGTTCTGTTCGGAATGTTGAGGGCCTGCGTCCTCCTGCTGAATTCTTTGAACAGAATGTGTGTTTTCTATCACTACTGGGACTACAGTGTTTCTTTTAGGAATGAAACTACTTGAATTTTCATTGAAAATCACATTTCTTGAGACTGTAATTTTCTGTGTACTTTGGTCCAGCAAACGATAGTTGGTTGAGTTTCTATCATATCCCACAAGGATGAGTTTCTTGCTCTTTGGCGCCAGTTTGTTTCGCAGTTCCTTTGGTACATGCATGTATGCCTCACTTCCAAAGATTCTTAAATGTGACATTACAGGCCTTTTTCCACTCCATATTTCATAGGGTGTCGAGTTTGGTGCTTGAGAGGTTGGAGTCCTGTTTAGAATATAAACAGCTGTGTTTACTGCCTCTGCCCATAAATATGTTGGCATATCCTTTGCATATAACATTGAACGTGCACTTTCCATTATGGTTCTCATGTCACGTTCGGCTCTACCATTTTGCTCAGGAGTATAAGGTGCCGTTGTTTCAAACTCAATTCCATGTTTTGACATATACTCTTTCATTTCCTGATTACAGTATTCTGTCCCATTGTCAGTATGTAGGGTCTTAATAGAATATTCATATTTATTCTTTATCATGTTTGCAAAATCTTTGAAACACACAACAACATCCGCTTTGTGCTTGATGAAAAATACAACACGATAGCCTGAACAGTCATCCTTAAATAATACAAAATATTTAGCACCCTGAACTGATGGTGTTGACATTGGACCACACACGTCACTGTAAATGAGTTCGCCTGGTTTGGCCTTGGCATGCTTTGAGGGCGAAAATGGTAACCTGTGCTGTTTACCATACTGACACGACTCACAGAAGAAATCTTCAAGGTCATTAATATTTACACCTTCGACCAAGCCTTTGGTGACCATTTCACGCAGAGTTCTCTTATTTATGTGTCCGAGTCTCTCGTGCCACAATTTTAGACTTCCACTTGCGGTGAAATTTAGGCCTACTTCTTGATGTGGGATCACTGTGCGGAATAACATTCGATACAGATTGTTGGTTTCACGGACCGCGCTTGCTACTAGCTCCCCGTTTTCGTAAATTTCTGCATATCTATCTTCCTTAAGGATCTTCATCCCTTTTTCAGTTATCACACCTTCAGAGAAAAGACTTTTTCTTAGTTCAGGAATATACAACACATTTGTGATGATGGAGTCATACCAATTACCTCTGATAAATTTCTTTATTTTAATGCTTCCTCTTCCCTTCACAGAAAGACCTTGGTTGTTTCCAAGCACGACACTCGTATTGTCTACAGTCTCTTCAAATTTAGAAAAATAATCACGACGATTAGTCATATGTGCAGAAGCACCGCTGTCCAATGTCCAATTATCTTCGGTGGCGATTGCTGACTTTAGTATAACATCCTGCTGCTCTGCACTGAATGCTGAAAAATGACCCTGTTGAGAACGGTCACTGTGAGTGTTTTGCTGTCCGTTTTCTCGGGGTTTCTTAGGTGCACGACAGTCACTTGCGTAATGTCCTTTTCTTTGGCAATTATAGCAAGTTACCCTTGGTTTTCCTGATCTATTCCTTTGTTTTTGATTGGACTTTTGAGAATTATTAGAACTTTTAAAATCGCTTTTCAAATTTGTTGAAGATAAAAATGCACTTTCCGATTGTTCAGTTGATGTGAGACTAGCCTCTTCATCCAACAGGCGTGCCGTCATATTTGGGATTGTCTGTCTAGCCTCGTCTAGTGAAAGCCAAGCTTGTCTGAAGTTTCTAAATTTGGGAGGTAGACTACCAAGAATTTTGGTCATTATAGTAACATTACTGAGTGTTTCACCAGTCTCTCTCACATGTCGCGCGAGATTTTCTATCTTGGCAATATGCTGAGCAATGGAGTCGTTGGCGTCCATCTTGTACTGATGAAAGCGTTCGTGGACTAGCATTTTGTTCATTTCTGATTTCTGCTCAAAGATAGAGTCTAATTTCTCTAGCATTTCTTTGGACGAATCACAATTTTCAACTAATGTGATCTGTGATAGTTCCATAGCTGTAGTGAGTGTAAACATAGCAATTGCGTCGTCTTTGTTCCACTTTTCTAGTTCCTTCACTTTGTCTATTGCCGGCTTTTCTATGGCGCCTTTTGCAACATCAAAGACTCCTTTTGCCCTTAGGGCACATTTCATTTGAAATTTCCATTGGTGATAATTATTACCGTCGAACTTATTTACGTGTGCTACGTCAAACTTTTCGGCCATTATTTCTATTTTGGTCTCGCGGATTATATAACCTCAAACACACGATGTTTGCTGATCGCGCGAACCTAACGATAAATAAATGGCGAACCACGTTGCTTCCTAACGCGAACGTGAATTTCACAAAACGGATTTGTGAATTACCCGACGGACACTTTTTACGAAATATTACGTGGATATTTACGCAATTGTTGGGTGTCTGGGCCCATAACCTATTAAACACTTAGTTTGAAGTTTGGAACGCACTGTTCTTATTTAACAGAACACACACGGTGAAAGTTCGACATGAGTGTTACATGACGCCAACTACACTGGCACAAAGAAGGGCTTTAATAAATGTATTCATGCGCCACACTATTGGGCACTCATACTGTTGGTTATGAGGTTAGGCCTAAACAAGCATGATATTTTAAACATGTTTTGACACCCCCTTAAATTTTTTTTCTGAAAACTGTATTCCTATTATATAGGCAGCCTAATTTTTCCACTAAAAAAAAATGTGGATTCCAAAGAGGTCTTGTTTTTAGCATTCTAAGCTCAAAACAAAGCAAAAGAGAGAATACATTTTCAGCCTTCAGTGTCACTGAACTGGTAATTCAGTAAGTTAGTGTTTGTTGGTGTCCGAATCTGTTCTGTGGTATTGATATTAAAAAGACTATTCATGGCAGATCAGCAAATGAGTGATTGTGTTGAAAAGAAGGCTTCCTCGGTATCTCAACTAATCAAGGGTGCGTGAAGAAGCTACAATATAAATTTTGAATTAAAAACTGCAAGGCGCAAAAAACCACATGCAGGCTGTTAACCAGTTTTTCCTTGAGGTATATTTGAGACATTTAATTTTTCTTGAAGAACACCTTAACAATTTTAGGGTCGTATTATATGTGAAGCCATATTATATTTGAGCCAATATGGTATTCTTTTTTAGGCCCGACTGTTATTTTTGTATTATGATCATGGTTGCCAGCCAATCAAATATGTGCATCTCTGTATATATTAAATGTAAGCGTGAAAGCTGTAAAAATCGCAGCATTTGTTCACGTCCTAAGATCCAAAAACAGACTTTAAACCAAACTATAAAGTTTACCAGCAAAGGATACTGTTGTAAGTGGCACTGAATGTATCACTTAACAGCCACTTGACTATGTTGGCGATGTCGTTCTTCAAGGGGTGTCCAACACATGTATAAACATTATCCTCATTCACCTCCTTGTATGCCATGGATGTGCTTTGGAGGACATTGAGGACTTTCCTCATGTCACCCTGAGCAAGTGTGAGAAGGGCCTTCTTGCCATCTTCTGTGGCACTCACGCTTAGATAGGGAAAAACACAGGAATGAAGGTAATATTTACAAAAGCAAGCTCCAATTTTAACTTAATATTGTTTTGAATTCCTGAGCTGTAATGTTACTGTTCCTATGATCAAATAGTGATGGATGAAATTCCAGAAAGCAATCAATCAAAATATAGGCATATAAGCAATTTCGATTCTAAAAAAACAATCACACTTACTTTTCTTGCTCGATAACATATTCTAGTCGTGGAAGGATTTGATCAGCATTGAGTGGCCCAAATCTAAATCTTGTGCATCGAGACTGAACTGCGGGTATTATCTTGCTGAGATAATTGCAAATGACACAGAAACGCACATTTTCCGTGAACTTTTCAATAACTGGAATAAAAATAAGTTAGAAAACATAAAAAAAAAAGAGATACATTTGTGAGTGAAACATAGTTACAAACATATTTAAATAATCAAACATAAAATAATTTTAAAAGAAAATTACATAAAGAAAAATTTAAAAAATTTAAGTTATTTTTCTTTCTCTATAAATCAATATAATAATAGGTCTGCTAAGGTGAATACCAATTCAAGCTATTTTTGCCCTATATTAGGCATACAATGCATTAAAAAATTGGTATTTCAAATTTAGCTATAGGACTACTTTAGACCTTTAACTTCAATTTTTTCTTTCCCGCTATCCAGAACACTTCCAGGATAAGTCTAGTCAGTTTTGGGCAATAGAAAAACCAAAAGGTGAGTAGCAACTATTAAATTATCTAAAACTTACTTCGTCTTAAAGCATTTTGAGCATCGTTTGTCATGGCATCAGCCTCGTCCAAAATGATGAGCTTAAAGCCAGATTTGAAGATGGTTCGTGTGCTTGCAAAACTCAGGATCTGTCCTCGAACTATTCCAATACCGCGGTCATCTGATGCATTCAATTCCAAGACCTAAAATTTATAAATCATATCATGTAATAATTACTATAAGTTACCATTCTTTTCTTTGCGAAATAATGAGTCAATATTTCTAAAACAATGTATGGAGTTGATTCTACGTTTAATACAAGGCAAAGATTATGTTTCGTCACTACACCTAATACAAAATAAATAACAGGCAACTATTATAATCTGTTGTTTTGAGCATTTATTGATAGCCGAAACAAGTTTTTATCTTACAAAATTGCTTTCATTCTATCGTCTCAACAAGTCTTTCATCTAAAGGTAGGCCTATGACAAAAGCACAAAGCAATATTTTATTTATGATAAATATGTGTATGTAGGTACTTGCAGAATTTAAGGATATAATTATTTAGAGCCTTTATGAGTTTACTAGGGGTTTATCCAAACATTATTACAGGATAAACATAGTAACCAGACCCCAAGACAATTAATTTACAACTTATATAAATATATGTGAATATAAATTCACATTTTAAGATATTTATTTACATTTATTTTCAATTTCTATTTTCTATATCAAATAAGAAATTAATGGAAACAAAATCAGTATTTTAGAATTAAATTAAGAACACCAATGCTGAAAAATTACCTTACGCCCTACACTTAATCATGTTTTTTAAGATTCCGATTTAGAATGGAGATTTATTGGTAAAATGAAGATTATGATTCAGGAAAATGTGTACTTTTGCCTGTAAAAGAATGAGAAAAAAAACTAAACAAACAATAGATAACACTTTGTGTACCCTGAAAGATAGTAAACTTACTTTGGTGGTTTCCCCTAAGGTGCAGCTTAAATGATAGGGCTATAGACCATCCCTTTAACCTCTCTAGTGTGTATGTCATCTCTCATACATTTGTGAAGTGCACTGCAGTGTGTGCGACATCAGTCGTCGGTAATATTTAATACATTTATAGGCTTGAATTATTGCCCTACAGAAATTAAATCACCCTCAGGAAGTATTTCAATAACTAATAAAAAAAAGTATTTGAGAGATTAACATAAAAATGTTAATCTTTCATCATAAATAAAGAGTACACGTTGAACTTTTTTTAAAAAAGCTGGTTTTTACAGCAAAAATCGCTTGGGTACAAGAGGGTTGTATAGTAATTTTACTTCTTCTCAATGTCAAAAAGAGTGTATACGATATTTTATTTCCAAACAGTCTTTATTGGGAGAGATAAATAATTTCGATTTAAGACTTTCGAGATTAAAATTAATACATAATCTTAATGCCTTATAATTAGCTACAAATTGATTATTATTTATAAAACTACTCACCATTTGACTAAATTGTTCTGGAGAATACAATTGTTTAGCGCAGGCCAAAATTGTGCTTGTTTTTCCAGTGCCCGGTGGGCCGTAGAACAAAAGATGTGGCAACTGATCTTCTTTGATGAATCTGTTGACTAAAAACCAATTAAGAAAATAATTCGTATTCATAATTTCCACATGACATAGTCTATTAAAATACATCAAATGGGAAAGTTGCCTCAAGAGCGATAGAATAAAAGAAGAAAACCGCCAACATGAAGTAGGCCTATCAGTTTAAACAAAATATTATTAGATTAAAGTTGAAAAACCAAAAAGTTGATATGGAAAATTATAACCTAGATTATACAATGTCTTGGAATAAAAATCACCCTAATAATATGCACATTGGTGGGTGAGCAGAATTAATTGTCCTGATGCATGTGGTCTGTTATGACAGTAATGGAGAGGTCCAAGTTTGAATTCCGGCTGGCTATACTGAAGGTTTTTCTTAAATAATTTCTCAGCCTTCCTTCACAAAAATTAAATATATTTTCTTTAAAAATTTCTCCCCCCTCACCAAACCCTGACCCATTAACATGATTAAATACAGATAATACATATGGATTCTAATAGCCTACATAGTAAACCAAACTTGAATAAATAGAACAATAGTAGTCATCCTGAACAGGAAGAAACAATGCAAAAAATAAATAGTAATTATTGGTACCTACTTACTTGTGTTTATTATATCATCGTGTGATATTAGCTCATCTAATTTGTTTGGCCGGTACTTTTCAACCCTATAAACACAAGACATAAGGCTACATTTGTGCCAACGCAGATAATATAATAATATATATTATTTCAATGTTATTTTAAGCTTAGACTGCCGTATAAGTTAACATCAAAATTTAACTTTATATAACTAACTCAATAGCTGAGACAAGCATGAATAGAAATGAAAAAAGCAAGAATGATGCCTAGGCACCTTACCATATAACACACTAAATTTTACTTAAGATAGTAAATGTGGCTTTATCTCTGCCAACATGTGACAGCCCCTTGGTCGGTATAGCTCGCTTGAGGGCTGACACCCTGGATTTATTTTTACTATATAATCAAATTATTACTAGGTATTGTTATACCCTACTCATAAGGAAATGGTGAGTCAAATAATAATATAATTAGCCTATATTTAGTTGAAATAATTTTATTTTAACAACATTTAGACAAATCACCAAAATCTAATCAAAACATAAACACTAAACCAACAAGTAGTTTTATTCATGATCCCTTATGATACTAGGTCATCTTATACTGTAATATGAAAGTCAAATAGTTAATTTTGTAAATATTAATTGAAATTATAAATTAATAGCAAATGGAACCAGCAAGGTTATACCAAACCAGCCGAGAAATTGTAGTAATGAAGGTTAGATTAAGCTTGTTTGGAAAGGAACCTTATAATATATGTATACATTATTTAGATTTAATATTTGATAATATTATAATAAATTAGGAACCATTATTACTTTATTTTATTATTTGACATCCTATCGATGACTTAAGGTGGGTAGGCCTATGTTTGTTCAGATCTTTACTAGATTTTTAAGTTTAATTATAGTGGCACCTTGTGTAAGTTTGTTGGCTAAAAAAATTGTTATTGGACCTGTATCACTAAGGTGTCTTTGGTTTTTAATTGTTTAATATAACAGAGTTTTAGAATTATTTAGAATTTAATTTGAATTTATAATTGGATTCACCATTTTTTATATGTGTAATGGCAGTTAACTAAAAATGTTGCGATTCTCGGGTTTAAAAAAATTGCCAAATGGTAGGCTTAATGATCTTGGGTTTTGTCCCTAAAAAAGCTTTAGATAGCATAGTGAATAGACACAAAATTAGTACCATATGCAACAGTACTAATAAACAATATTTGTGTCAGAAGGTACTACTAGTTAGTAGGCTAGCAGATATTTTGTTTGACATTTGAAATTAATGTAAGTCAGGTAATCCAGGCCTTATATAAAAAAAAAATGGAATATAGTAGCATAGTTTAAAATTCGTCCGTGACGTTTCACAGGTGATAAGGTGTAGATAATAATTAAGTGTGTTAAGATTAAGTTTGTCATATGTATAGCCGCATGAAATAACTTTTTACAAATTAGTAAAATACCAATAAATATTAAGTCAAATAAAGGATATAGGGCCTATTGCCCTAACCTGTCAAGTTTCGCATTGAAATTAATATATTGCATGAAGATTTTATTACGTCTAATATTACTTACCATGGTAGATTAGATTTTGTTGATTTTGATGAATCCGTTCCTATCATTTCTATAATAAAGAATAAATATTTATTTTGAAACTTTATACCTTACAGTGTTTAGAAAAGCATGACAATAGTAAATTATAAGTGCGCCAAATATCAAGTGATGCCAACATTACTTCTTGCTTCCCGCTTAACATAAGAAATTTTATCTCGTTTTCTATAGTCTCCTAAGAAAATATATCTTTTAACCCGATTTGTATACATTTTTTTTTCTTTCTTCAATGGCACTGAAGATATTGTCTTCAATAATCCAAGAGCACTTGTATTTAATTTACTCCCGATACCACTTTCTTGATTTTCTTATTAGATCACTGAGGTTCTAACCCATCTAGCTTAGCCCTATCTCACCACAAATTTCGTCTACAAAATAACCGGAAAGACATTTTGATCGTCTCTACACCGACATATTTATATTTGGAAGGAAATTGTACAGCATCCTGTACAAAGTATTGTTGTCTGAGTGTAATACATTAACTAAAGAAAAGTCTGTAATATAATTAAGAATGTAATTTCCCCAAGCCTACTGATGTACAGGGCAAGTCATAAATATAATGTTCTAATGTTTCTGGAACGTGGCAAACCACACAATGTGGGGACGGTACTTTACGCATCAAATAAAGTCTGTCTTTCGTGTAGTCGTGCCCGGGCCGAAGGTGAATTATTGTACAAATAAACTTTCGAGTGCCCTTAACTACTGAAAACCATGGTGTAACTAATTTTGTACCACAAACCCCATGGTACCATTTTGCTTTCTGCTGGCATGTGGCCTCCCACCATTCGCTTCATTTAACCCAACTTCTGTGTTTTACCCTCGGTATAAAGTCGCTATACGATAGCGAGAATTCCTGTCCAATAGAAAATAAATTTATACTAGATGCCAAACTATCTACTCTCTCATTACCCATTATACCCACGTGATTAGGAATCCATTGGTACCCCAATTCATAGACACACTCTTCGAGTATCTGAATTATCAATGGATGTGATGGAGGGCTTGACAAGCAACTTATAGACTCCAACAGTAGCGGATTTAGGCTTAGGCCCGTGAGGCCCGGGCCTAGGGCGGCACATTTTGAGGGGTGCCAAAATTTTTAAGATGACTAAAATTAAAAATCGATTGGGTTCTGGAGAAAGATCATTTTCCACTCTGAAAAGAGTGAAAAGTTATTTGCGTGCAAGTATGAAACAAGACAGACTAAATGCACTTGCATTACTAACCATTGAAGCACAATTGGTTCAAGAAATTAAGTATGAGGAGGTCATTGATATTTTCGCACGGACGAAAGCAAGAAAAAAAATTATTATATGATTAATCAGATAAAAATAATTTATATTTTAATTACAAG
>CABFVX010003614.1:12420-37541 GCA_902151425.1 Timema shepardi | reverse complement strand
TATATATATATATATATATATATTGTTACAAAAAAAAAGGGCGCCATATCAGCTCGGGCCTAGGGCGTCCTCAAACCTAAATCTGCTACTGGACTCCAAAGCGCTACAGGAGTCGCATAATATCACTACAAGCTGCGGTCGTAAATATAAGATATATTTCAATGCCTGTAGGATAGCAAATAATTCCGTTGTAAATATTGATGCATCGAATTGTAGTCTATATTACTGACCATAATTAATACTACTACCATAAAAGGCCGCACCCACCAGGGCTGGCTCCCCTCCCCTCCTAGCACCATCTGTAAATATAAGGGCCAGTTTCATAGTCAAATTTAGTACGCCTCAATTGCGGCGTTACACTAAATACAGGACGACACCTACCTAAACTCGAATGGAATGGGCCGTTCTCTCATAGGAAACTGGCCCATTCCATTCTGGTTTAGGTAGGTGTCGTCTTGTATTTAGTGTAGCGCCGCACTTGAGGCGTACTAAATTTGACTATGAAACTGGGCCTAAGTCTGTATCTACTCCAACTTTCTTTCATATACCTTACTGCATTTAACTTCTTTTTGATCGGATGGGTAACTCTTTTTATTCCTGAATCAGGAATATATAATATCACTGGTACATCCCAGAGGGCATCCTGCCCCCCAGTGATACACTGTACCGACTATTGAAGAGAAAAAATATATTGACGGAGTTCATTCAAACCCAAAAAACTATCCACCAGAGAAGGGCATGTTTTTATTTAACCAATTTTGTTTTGTTTCAACATAATTTGTAAGGATCCGAAGTCTGCGTTACAGATAACTAAAATTTGAACAATCTTTAGTAAAAAAAACTTATCCACCATCAGACGGCGCCTAAGAAATAGAGGGAGTTATCCCGCTTCAGTCAGTAGTGCGTTGGTTCGTGATGTATGACAAGTGCCCAGGCACAGTCTTAAAGCCGCATATTAGATCTTATCCAGCTTTGATAGTGTGGATCGTGATGCAGTGTGATATAAAAAACACTCATACTACAATCGAGATCGTATAAGCCCACGGTACATTTGTAACATTGTATATGGGTGGTTACCCCACGAGGCACCCGCCACTGATCTCATAGTATTTATAAACCTGTCATATATTCCAGATAGTTCCAAAACATGATGGAGCCAAGATCCCTTCATGTCTAGTGTCATCTCTAAAAATCGCATCGTCGGCTGTACCTGAATTCGACGGCCTTGATAAACTAGTCTAATTAAATTATCTTGCACTCTATGTTATGCAATTTTGACATCTACATTTGTAAACAAAATAAAGGTATGATTTTTGTAAATAACCGAATACAATAGTTAATAATCAATTCGAAACAACAGTACAAAAATATAAGAAATAACTCATGTATATGATAATGAGTGAGTTTGTTTTAAAAAATATTAATAGAAGAAAATTTACTTTTAGTATATACTTACTTCGCTTGGCTAATTTATTACGCCAGACATTGACCATTATTATTTTCTGTACGTTTGACTTCATTTTAGTACAACTTCATAATATGAGCAACTAATATTTTGCGGTTCCTGAATCAATTTGCAATGTTCAATTGAACGTTAGGATGGCTTGAAAGCTTTAAAATAAATAATACGTAGGCCTTGCCGCGGTGCACCAAGTAAGATACACGATGGTTAATGGAAATAGTAATAGTAGTAGAAAGTTTTGTTACATTGTGTAACACTGGGCGATACTACCGCAAGAAGTGGTCGTTTACTTTTAGTAGATAAATATATTTTTTATTATAATCATCAAATTGAATTAAGAATACGTAGGAAGCGCACCCAAACAAATGAAAGTTATAAAGCGTGCACCTTCAAATCCCGCGTATTTGTAATATTATTGGGAAATTATAATCAAAATGGATGATTTGGAAAAGAGCCAAGTATTCAGTCCGTATGAAAGAAACATTTTATTTGGTATTCTGAAAAAATACAGCAAAGTGTTAGAAAACAAGCAAACAAACGCAACGATTATTTACAAGAAAAGAGAAACATGGATAAAAGTGAGCAAAGAGTTCAATGCCATCGCTGGAGTTGTTCCAAGGGACCTGGCCCAAGTTAAAAGGTTACTATGATTTCTATATAGTTCTAATTGATTATTGCATTTTAATATGAATGCTATTGTTTAAATTATAAGAGTTTTTTTAGGATATTATTGAAGTATTTACCATTCTAATATTTTTGACCTTTAATTTATTTTCAAATAACGGGTCTATTAAATATGAGTAAAAAATAATATTTAATACAATATGATCCGCCTCGGCGGGGTGGTTAGCTAACGCGCTAGTTTCGTATTGAACTTGACTGCCGAGGACTGTGAGATTGAGGTTCTAATCTTGGCCTGGTGAACTGAGCATGGTTTTTCCTAAAATAGTTTTCCACTCTCCCTCTACGCAAATGCGGGATTACTTCTCTAAATTCAACCTTCCCAATTCCTAACACATTAGCATAACTAGTACCCATGTGTATAACTAGAACAGGTAGTAAGACGCGGTACTTAGAGAAATACAATATTTGTTAGATAAACTAGACAAAACATGCACAAATACTGGGTTATATTTTTATTTTAAGTTTCATGTTGAATTAAAATAAATGGATTCAAACAAAACTTAAGCTGTAGCTAGACACCGTTGTGTATCCACCATTACTCTGCACTAGCCAACAGAGATAAAAGTGTTTTCATATTTATCATACACAGGTTCTGGAACAAGCAGAAGGCTATTTGCCGCAAAGAACTGGCCATCCAGAAGCGGCGTGCAATGTCGACTGGCGGTGGATCACTGAGAAATAGCGTTGTTGGTGAAGACATTATTGCCCAGGTAATGTCCATAATACCAGGATTCGATGAAGAGGTTGACTGCCGAGACAGTGATTTCTTTCACCAACAACGTGCAAATCTCTCCCGTGTTTCCACTGCCACTGCCACTGCCACTGCCACTCCTCTCCCTGCCACTACAACTCCTGTTACTATCACTCGTCCTGTTTCTTTCCCCGTTCCTGTCTCCACCACTACTCTTGTCCCTTTTGCCACTTCTCCACCCGTTTCTCCACCTATTTCCATTCACACCTTTCACCTTTCCCACCATCCAGTTTCTCTGCCAGCTCTAGAACCAGTTCCCTCTGGTTCATCCCCCCAACAGCTCCAGTTGTTCCCAACAGCTGAAGAGAGTCCAGCTTCTGTGTCTCTAGGCCCGTCTAGTCCAGCCGAAACATTGATCCAACCACAAGGTAATAACAAAATATTTGATAGCAAATTATTAAACAATTTTGTGTCTTTACTTTATGTATCAATAACATAAGTTTTTATAAACACTAAATATAAGAGTTTTTGAAACACTCTCAAATGGGAAAGAAATGAAGTGCACCAAAATTTGTCTGGGGATGGGAATGCCACACTAAATTAAGATTCCAATGTGGAAAAACAATGTCAGGAACTATTGGGGAGTGAGGAAGGACTTTACAAATGAAAAAAAAAAACCACCAGCAGTTGGTTGGAGAGAGGATGGAAAGTTAGAACTTTCAAAAGCAGCAACTATGCACATGATAGTTACTTGAAACAAGTAGAATCCCAAATTTGCAAGTTAATGTCGGGAGTAAAAAACCATAACCACCATTCTGGTGTGTAATCTATTTATTGATCTGTATTTCATTTTGTAAAAAAAAATGTCAAAAACTGCTAATCAGTTTAGTGTCAATTTCTTATATTTTATTTCATGGTTTAAATTAGGAGGGATAGCCAGCACACTTACCTTGGTGATACTGGAGTAGAAATTGCCTTTTATTTCAATATTTTATAGTTAACTAAAAGTATGTGAGTGATACCCGATACTCAAACAATAACATGTATAAAATTTTACATTGTCATATTTTAATGGTAGAAATAATAAATATAATCCAAGGATTACTTACAACAGGATTGGGAAACACCAATTAGCGATCCACTAATGATATTATACACAATTATCTCTTTGAGGCATCACTCTCGCAGTAAACTGGCTTTTTAATGACAGGGAGATCGGGGTTTGAATCCGTCAGGTGTACTAAGGGTGTTCTTTTCTAAAATGTTTTCCACTCCAAGGGTGCAGAATATGTTCAGAGATCCAATATTTTCCCAGAACATAACATTTTCAAAAAAAATTTCCCCGAAAACCATAGTGCTCAAAATAAAACATTGATTTTTTTTATAGAGGCTGAAGGGAATAAAGATTATTACCTACTACATAGTTTGGAAAATTCAAATTTACACATATTTTTAACCATAGTTATTTTTATGGTACCTACCTTATAAAAACTTCCCCCATCTCTTTGTGTGCATTACATATTATTATTAATTGTTCATTGATAACAGTAGGCTTACTGGTACCAACATTTAATTTTACATTTTGATAGTAATAGGCAATGATGTTTAATTTCGGGAGATCTTGGTTTAATTGTTTATTTTCATAGACATTTCATTTTTTTTGTAGACTCACCACTACTGCAAGATCTATCACTATCAACCACACTATGGGAAATACTATCGCTATTTAAAACTATGAGTTTTTCCTGTTCACATAATTTATGTTTTACAAAACTTGCAATACTCCCTTGATCCTTAATTCTAGGTTTTTCTTGGGGATGTTTATTAGATACATGATATCCGAGTTTATCACGTCTGCCACGCCATTCACAATAAGCACAGTTGACATAATAAACATTTGTTTCACTAAACCAAATAATCTTTTATAAACATGTATCTATTGTACAATGTACAAACCCTAATAGGTCCACTAAATACAACAATTTCATGGCTACACAATTATTACAATACACGTGTCACGAGTTTAAATAAACTGTGCACATCGCCGTGCTATTAGGCCACGATATAAGGGTGACTGAATTTAAAAAAACCATCACTCACCTTTCCCTACACTTAACCGCCTGCCTGCTATAGCTACCAAACACCCGCGGGTAAGGTACTGATGACTCATCACTCGGTCACTCGATCACATCATTAGCCAGGTTGAATTATTAGACCTTTGCCCCTTATCTCAACCTCTGACTTCTTATCTAGAACTCTTGACACATTATCTTAGCCCTTATACACCGCAACCCTTTGTGCTTACACCGACACTGCCTCACTATGGCACATACTGATAAAGTGGGTGTTGAGTGTCATCGGCCTTAGTTTTTCATACGAATGAAACTACCATATCAGAACCAAAATGTACTAAAAATTTCAACAATTGTTGGACTTTTCGCTGACCCAAATTTTTCCCGAACCTTGTTTGCGCGTTTGGACATATTCTGCACACCAGTTCCACTCTCCTCCATGTGAACGCGGTTTCACTTCTATGAGTACAACCTGAACCGCTATTAAAACACGGCAATAAAATATAATTATATTCTACATTTTATGTGGGGTCTCTTACCACATTTATAAACATGAGTCACTCCAACTATTAATGTAATAGACAATAAGTTAAAAAATCTTATATGAGGAAAAAGAAAAAAGCTAATATATGCAGCCTAACAAACTGAGGAAATAAAAGTAGTTTTGACATCTTCCTATTCAACGAATTTTTAATCATGTTATAAAACATGATATAAGAAAAAAAAGACAAATATTACTCCTTTTGTGCAGATTTATAATTATACTTATAAAGGTGTATAACATCCATTTTCATATTTTGTCAGTAACCATGAAAATATTAAAAAAAAATCATATTCCTCATGTTTATAAATATCATTTTTTCCATTCTTCTTAATTAGTACTAATAAACTCATAAACAAATTAAAATAAATATTCATTAGCAAACAGCAGATTTACTAACAATTTGAACAATATTTCTTTATTCTTTCATATATTTGTTATAGAATGCTTCAGCACTCCAGTTAGTGTCGGGTCTGTTCAGAGGAGACATGCCTCTGACAGTGCCCGCCTAGGGGAGGAGCTGAAGGTTCGGCTGGACAAGACAAGAGGCATTCTAGAGGCTCAAACAGAACACGAGCTGCTGAAGCTGGACCACACCAAGAGGATCCTTCAGCTTAAGTTGGAGAAGGAGTCGGAGATCCTGGAACTACGCCTTCATAACGAGCGGGAGCGTAGCCGTGTGGCCGCCAGGTATGAAGAAGAACTGCATAACATCGCAGTTCAAAATCTCCATGCCGCACGGTCACACCAGGATGCTGTCAACCAAGTTCTGTTGGAGAAGGCCCAACTAGAACGAGAGTTGGCTCTCCGGCTCTTGGAACAGCACCCACCGAGGCAATGAACTCTTTGTTTACTTTTTATCCCGTTTCTCTTTTTTGTGTAAATAGTTGTATGTTTGTTTGTTTGCTTGCTTTCTATTACTCTCCTGTATGTTTCAGAACACCAAATAAAATGTTTCTTTTGTATGGACTGAAATAAGCACTTTTCTTTAATTAATTACCAGCCATTCATTTGTTATATACATGCCCCATATTCCCTAATTATATTACACTAGCAGGGTATAGGTGGTACTGTACTAATTTGTTTTTATGACTAATTATCTTATAATTATTAATTAATATCTAGGTATCTTATAATAAGTTATGTTTTTTACCAATACAATAACTCCTATAAATAAGTAATTTTTCAACCATAGTAAGGCCCTAAAACTGAAATACCTTTGCAACATATTATGTACAGTTTACTTAAGGCCATTCAACAAGAAAGTGTCTCTGAGAACGAGAAAGATCTTGTGAGGTTAAATTGTTTGGTAACGTTCATATTTTAAGATAACGTACATATGAAGCTTGTCAAAACATATTTTTGTATTGAAATTAGTTTTATAAACGATGTGCTAGGACGTAAATATATTTGAATAACCAAGCACTTTAATTAGAATCGTTTTAGTGGAAAATGCTTAAAAAGGTGAATCATTTACTAGTCCATCTTTTTGTTTTTATTACAATAACAAACATCTTTATCGGTGGTCCTATGGATAAAGGCATAAGTTTCTCATCTGGTTTACAGGTTATGAAAGTTTTAACATGGCTGAATATATTGAGGTGACTTTACTATTTATGACTAGATGAACCACTACTAGCTTACTTCCTGAAACATATAACATAAGCTAATTATGAACCACTAGGAGACTGCATCTTACTAGCTTTTCAAGTTAAACACATTTGTACCAATTTTATTGAGCTAGGGATGAGGAAGGTTTAGTTTATAGAAAGTGTACATACATATGTGTGGAAGGAGAGTGGAAAACCATTTTGTGTAAAACCACCTTCGGTGGTATATCGAAACAATTTAATATGTATGAAATAAAGTGCATTGAGCAAAAACAATTTGTAATAAATAAAATGATAGAATATTAGGAAAATGATAGAGCACAAATAAAAGTAAAAACACAGCACATATTTACACACACTTCGATATTTTGATGTTATAATAAATATTTAAGTGTGTGTAAATATGTGTTACTCTTATGCTATAATAGCATTGAGGTGTGCTGGCTATCCCTCCTAATTTGCCTTGTGTTCTATTCCTATTAAATAAATCATTTACTTTGAAAATAAATAAACTATATTTCAGGTATTTAATTAACTCCTTAATTTAAAATTTTAAATAAAACCATCAAAAACCAATCAATCTAGGCAGCTAGTATAAATAGAAATAAAAAGATCCAAAAATAGAGGTTTAATAAAGATTTATGGTTTATTTTCCAAGCAATTTTTGTGGTGATTGATTATCATCTGCAGCAAGAACAAACAAAACCTGCAGAGGATGTCGCATAAAATAACACAAAAAATATTGTTCCTGTTTGATTACTACATGCAGAAAGAAGAAGGATAAAAACCAACCTGCATACAATGTTTAATAAAACTACACATAAGATTGGTTTCTGTTAGATTACAATCTGCAGGAAGAAAAACAAACCAGTAGACAATGTTTAGTAAGATTAAACACAATATTGTTTCTGTTTGATTACCATATGCAGGAAGCACAACAAAATTAATGTGGTGAGGATTTTGCAATCACAGATTAAATTTGTATATCCAATGCAAATGGTGTGACCATAATTTATATGCTGATACCAAGAGTAACATTAGAATTAGTTTAGTAAAATTATTATTATTTATTGATGATATCATAATCATCATCAATTTGTTCTGTGAAATGAGTGTGGATGAACTCCTGGTGTATGAGATGAAATTGTTGGTTTTCATGAGCAGGTGAAACATGAAACTCAACATTACCTGCAACCCATGGGAATTCATCTTCAGGCAAATCATCATTCACACGCCTAGCGATGTTATGAAGGACACTAGTTGCAGTTATGATGGCTGAAGTTTGAGCGAGAGTGGTCTATAAGGTGTTGGTTAGGCATCTGAATCTGCATTTCCAGACACCAATGGTGCATTCAACACAGCTGCGGGTTCTTATTTAGGTTGTGTTGTATCGTCTCTCTGCCACAGTCTGAGGACCTAGTATTGGGCCGAAAATATAGGGAAGACAAGGATATCCGCTGTCTCCCAAAAGTAACCCCTGATGCATTAATCCCTCTTCAAATACTGTACGAAAGCCACTTGCTTCGAATATCGTGGCATCATGGAAGCTTCCACCCCTTTTGCAGATGATGTCCACTATACACATATTAGCTCCTGCAGTCAACTAAAACAAATAAAAAAAACCTTGCTCTGCAAAATGTGTACTATACCAACACTACCACATTATGTTTTTGCAATAATTTAAAACAGTGGTTAGTAAAATCTCATTTTCACATTTTATTTTATGATGAATATGAAATAAAAACCTTATTTGGATAATTGAAGTAAATTAGGAGAAAATATTTTTTTGGTCTAGTCTCTATTGTCTCTTTAACTTAAAAAGTATCTTTCAAAATTTACCAACCTTTTTAAATTTAAGGGATATAACAGGTTTGAATCTCGGGTCAGGTGTACTATATGTGGTTTTCCCTAACTGTATTTACACTCTCTTTAAACACAAATGCAGATACACTTCAAGTAGTCAAAATGTATTGATTTAAAATTGACTACCAGGTCTATTATATTTGTGACAGGATCGCTTAGGGCGGGCAATAATTTGCTTTTAAATTATTAGGGCCTATTTCAAACACATTCAAAGATATAACTCTTTAAGGAAAACCTCTTTTCGCTTTATGAGGTAATTGTATTATATTTGGAAGAAGGTATAGGAAAGGTGGATAGAAACATAAAAGGGGGATGAACACAATATGGCCCTTACAATGAAAAGAAGAACACAGTTCACACTTTACACTGCTGCCAATAGACAAAGAGGTAATGGATGTCTCTTAAAGAAAATTGATCGTCACCATCCAATCCCCCGACCTAGGTTTCATTCTATCAGAACTCATCAGGAAGGAGTGTGAAACGCGCAACGCAACTTCCTAAAAGAGAAAACCAAAAAAACAAGAGGAGAAAAAAGAAAACAGTAAAGAAAGATAGGACACATAGATAGGAACAATTAAAAGGTATAACATAAAGGACAAACACAGGAAAAGGACATTGGATGCGAATATATAATGAGATAACTCTTTAAGGAAAACCTCTTTTCGCTTTATGAGGTAATTGTATTATATTTGGAAGAAGGTATAGGAAAGGTGGATAGAAACATATAAAGGGGGATGAACACAATATGGCCCTTACAATGAAAAGAACACAGTTCACACTTTACACTGCTGCCAATTGACAAAGAGATAATGAATGTCTCTTAAAGAAAATTGATCGTCACCATCCAATCCCTCGACCTAGGTTTCATTCTATCGGTACTCATCAGGGAGGAGTGTGAAACGCACAACGCAACTTCCTAAAAGGAAAGTTATATCATTATATATTCGCATCCAATGTCCTAAAAGGAAGTTAATAAACATTATTTTGTGCCACCATTATAACATGTTTGTATTGCTATACTTTTTATTACTATGTAACATTTTAGATTTTTCTTTTTAATTTGTGTACTGTTTTTGTGTGTTTAAACTGAAGATATTTTATAGTATTTCAATTCAATATTTATTCTGTATAATATTATGAGTGACTTTCAATGTTTAAGAACATTGTCTGAGGCCCAAATTAACGAGAAACCGTATGATTTCAAGACTTGACGCAGCAAGAATTCAGAACAATCTGAAGATCCGGATAAGTATCTTCATCTACCAGAGCCACATCCAGCACCAGAACCTGTTCATAGTCTAGAATGAGTAAAATGTAATTTCTGACCAAAGAAAAAAACCGCTAGACTATGGATAGATGCACAACCTGCATTGTTCCTATCTGCAGGGAACACAGGGTTACAATCTTCTGTCAGTGCTCTGGTCAAGGTCAAATTAAAGATAAAGATGATGAATGAATGAATGAGTGAAGAAAAACAGTATAATGCACTTTATTAGAAAATATGTTATTTTAGATTATAATTTGTTTGAAAAGGTCAGAATAAGAAATTATGTTATAGACAATCCAACCCAATAATATGTAATTTTTTAAATAAAATATTTAGCTTTATTATTATAATTATTTTTTGAAAATCTTTTGTTAGATTTACAATAAAATAGTAACTTTGTTGTTTTTATTTGTAGATAACAAATTTAAAAATTGTTCATGGTCTAGTAAATAAAATATTTCAATGATTTCAGTGAAAATAAAGTATAAAAAAATATAAAATAAAATGTCAATATAAATTAAAACTACACAATTAGATTGACGAGTGCCCCGCTCACCCTCAACCGATGACGTGACATGGGGGGAACTCAACCAGTCCTGGGTTAAGAAATGTTAGGAATCAAACCAAAGTCTTTACCAACCTGTGGCTGGGTCAGTTTAATGAAATGCTTCCATCTTCCTTTATACTTCCACTAATCTTCTCCTCTCACACACTTTCTGTTATCTGCTACTCCCATTTCTTTATTAGTCTCCCATGCGATCTTTCTCATACATACTTCATCTCCATCATTCTCTCTGATGTTCTCTCCTTTTCCATCTTCATTATACGGCCCTACGATTTCAGCCTTCCTATCTCATCTAGGCCTTGTACTCCACTATTTACCGGACATCATTCCTAATCCAGTTTCTCCTCATGACAGTCAAGATGTTCCTCAGAAACTTCATTCCCATGACCTCCAATTTCCTAGCTAGTATCTCTTATATTCAACTCTCATGTTACTTCTGCAAATGTGACTGTGGATACAAAGTACGCCCTTTTCGGCACTTCTTAAGACCTGGTCTTTTACCTTTTATTAGATCCTCTGTAGTCTATACTCCCACTCTTTGCCTCAATCACACTTTCAAGATATCTTACAGTTTCTTTCTCACCTATACTCTATTCACCTTTAAAACTATAGGCCTACTAGGCCTTACCTTCTTCCTTGTGATTACATTCACATCACACTTTGCTCTACTAAAATTAATTCCACTCTTTCACTTAATTTCTGTACCTCTTCCTTCTCCCAGGCTATACTTACAAGTCACAGCAAACATCATGGCTTTCATCTTTATCTCCCCAAATTTCTTCCCCACTTTAATTATGATTATTTCCATTACAACTACAAAAATAGTACTTTACTCTCATTACATCTCCTCTTTCCACTCCAACCACCTCCAGAGCTTTCCAGACTTTATTTCTATCCACACTATCATATGCCTTATCCACATTCATGAATACCATCTTTACATATATGTGTATTATATAAATGAGTGAATCTGGTGTACATTAAAAGAGCATAACTATAATCAAACTTTAAAGAAGGTTGTTGATATACCCTCTGTTTACCCTGAAAAGTAGCAGTCTTACTTAGACCAATTACACTATCTTATAAAATATACCATGGTGGTAACAAGCAAGATAAGCTCGCTTCTTTTCGAAGTAAATTTTTATTATTAGTATTGCGTCTTATTACCCGTTCGGGTTATACGCATTTATGCATGTGTGGTAGGGTGATTGTGAAATGAAATGGAGGACCTACAGTTTAACGTGGGATCCGAACCACAGTGGAGGCTTGGCATTTCACACATTCACAAGTTGTGATTAATACACGTCTTGTCAGAGGTGAATAAGGAAGGGTTTGGCAATTGGATAAATCTGTGCCGGGACCGACGGAGTAAATGAAATGTACACTTAGTTTACAGTCTTATCTTTAATGGGCTCCACTATGTCTCTATCATTATAAGATATACCATAGTGGAAACACTTAAGGTAAGATTGCTTCCTTTAACCGTGAACAAAGTGTACATGAAAAAAGGCACCAAATGGTTGAGTTTAATCAACATTGAGAGGAGGATGCAAGTACAATGCCTATACACTTGCCAAAAAAATGTAGGTCCTAAAATTCGAACAAAACACAGTGCAGTAGTTTTTGAGGCACATAAGAACCCAAATTGGGCAAAATGATTTCAAAACAAAAGGAAAGGCAAAGTCATTAAACTTGAGGAAAACAAATACATATGTTTGTTATATTTATTCCTTTACAGAATATGCGTTACAAAAAAAGAGTAAACATAATATAATAAACAAATTTAAAAAATACATACAAATATTTATAAGATTTTCAAGAAGTTTATGTAAAATTAATTTTTTATACAATAGTTGTGATTCCTTTCAAGGTTTGATTTTTTCAAAATGGCTAGTAAATGATAAAATCAAATATCAACAAAGAAGCAAAAATATTCAAAATCACAATGGTAGTAATAATATAGTTTTAAAAAGGTCAGGAACAGTGATATTAAAAGAAAAATTACCAGTTAGGTTGTTAATTCAAATTTGGAAATAACTCTGCAGTCAGAATCTCATTTACTAATGTGATTTAAGTTTTGTGTTTATATATATTGATTTTTAGCATCAAGTTTTGAAGTTCATGAATATTTATTAATTGTAAGATATATTAAATTTGATTTTTATCAGTCCTGATTCTTAAATGGCAATTCAATTTATTTAATAGTAATACCTAATAATTCCTTTTAAAAAAAGCATATTTTTTAAATGGATGGCCTGAGTGTTTTATAAAAGACCATTCCTCAAAATACAATATAAATTTGTATATCGGTGCTGTATCAGCAATAAATAAATAAACTGCAGGTTTAATTCAATAAAAATTCTATAAAAGAGCAATGCAGTTTCCTTTTTTTCAGTTAAGTGAGTTTCAAAACTGCATCTTCACACATCAGTGTTCGGCTTGACCTTGCTGTCTCCACTTTTGCTGTTTGGGTTTCTTGACAAGGTTATGCTTTCAAAGCAATAAGGGAGACATGTTTTTTAAACACATAAACAAATCATATCTGTGTTTGGTAACAAATATGTGAACACCTTTAAAGCTAGCTAATGTGATTTTTTTCCACTACAATGGATATTTAATTCTTTTTTAGCATATAAATATTTAGTTAGTCAAAACCACTACTATCTTGATATATCTATAACATAGAAATTAATTCCACAAATTCTAAAGTTTGATTACAATCCAAAACACCCCTGAAGAATTAGTCAAGATTTTATATTTAATTTCTTGATTAAATATAGAGATAAAAAAAAACACCTACATTTCTTCTTAGAGAGCAATATTGTCATCATTTTTCATTTTTATCAAATTTAAACTTTGATTGAGGTGCGGTAGATTATTGTTCGTACGCCTTCTGGGCCCTGAAACACATATAAAATACAAATAATAAATTGTTACTGCCAGTGACTGACCAAGTTGCCTTGTACCTGGATTTGGTAATATATTGATGAACAAGTTCATATCTAAGAAGCTAGGAAACATTGCATCTTTTGGGAAGGGCTCTATTACCATAGCATGAGTCAAAATCTGAATTATGTGCATGAAGTGCTACTGGTTTATCAGGATTGTTATGGTTTGTGTCAAAACAGTGTCCATTAATTGTCTGAATGTTCCTGTGGTGAGGTTAATGTATTCAGCTATGCAGTAGTTGCATTTTAACTGGTAACTATATAAGATTTTATGTGTAGCAGTCATAGTGCCTTTCATGGAGTATTGCATTTGTGTGTCTGCTGTTGAATGAGGTGAAAGGTTAGTGAAATTTGCAGGTACTGCATCTCAATTTGTTGCAAGTTTAAGAACTTTTGGCCTGATGTTGTTTGTTGTAGGGTATCCTCGGGCTGTGACAACCTTGAAAAGTTGTTGACATTGTTTGTTAAGGTCTTTTTCTTCAGAACATATACATTTGAGTCTGGTAGCTAAGCTAGGCTATAGAGTTGAGAGAGTTTAACATGAAGATGTTTGTTTTAGAAATTGCAATAACGTTGATGGTTGGTGGTTTTGGGGTGGACTGTGGTGTTTATGTTTCTCTCATGAAGGTTCCGTTTCAGACCCAAGAATATGACATGGTGTTGTGAAATGTTTAATAATTTGTCCAAATTGCCTAAAGTTGGTTTCTAGCCTGGCCATGGAGAGGTTAGTGTAGGAGGTAGTCATACATGTACCCATTGTCATCCCTTGGGTTTGAAGGTAGTATATATCTTCTATGTACTTTTTGAGCTATATATATATATATAGGAAAGAGATGAGGTGAGATAAATCAGCTCAAAAAGTACATAGAGTATATATATAGTACGTAGTACGTACGTAGAGTATATATATATATATATTTTAACGTTGCTAACACTAACATTATTCTGTGGGGGAAAACAAACTATTATTAATCAGCAGGACAAGAGCTTCCATCTGGTGACAGAAGATGTCACTAAATGTTTGTTGTGCATATAACCCAAACAGGTAGTAAGACACAGTGCTAATAATAATAATAATAATAATAATAATAAATGTTTGTTGCATTCTGGTAGGGCTAGCTGGGAACTTTGATACATGACAAGATCTACCATCTGGTGGGAAAAGATGGCACCGACTTTTCTTTTAATTTTTGTTCTGAATTACCTTAATTATTACTTATTTTTAAATGTGCGGGTTAGTTTTTAATTAATGCTATTGCATGTTTTAGGTAAAATTAATTTTCCTTCCTCATTTTGGTATAAAAATGTTTCTAAATTACTTTTTATAAAAATAAAATAATAAGATATTATGAAAATGGTAGAGCACAAATAAAAATAAAAACACTAACACATATTTACACACTTCAATATTTCGATGCTATTTTAGCATCTTCCTCGGGAAGTAGTAGTAATTAGACTGAACAGGATGTTGTCTTCAGTGATGCCAGCTTGATTGGTATGGATGAAAATTTCTCTGGTGGAATTAAAATTCCCTGAATGTTTCTCTATTACTCTATGGATGGTAGGTGGTGCTGGTGTAGTCTCTGGGTTGAAATTAGCAAATATTTATGTTAGGTGATTTTTTAGACGTTGTGATCCATTGATGTGCCAATTCCCATCTTCTTAACTGATATATAGTACATTGTGTCTTGTGGAATGATTTTAACACCTTGACAGTGTAGCAGTCCTCAAATTTGAGGTTATGAGTGGAGGTGTGTGCTGAAACTGGTTTCTCTGGATTCTTAATTTTGGTGTCATGGCGGTCTCCATTCATTTGTTTACGGAAAGTTTCAGTGGTGAGGCCAACATATTGTGCAGTACATTGTTGGCATTCTAGTTGGTAAATAAGGTTACTGGACTCGCATGTGTGACTGCTGGATGATGTATTTGGCAGGTTTTGCAAGCTGTTTTGTTACAAGGTTGAGAGCCTTATTGTGGTTGAATGAAGGTTGTGTCATTTTCAGTTTCAAGTTTAGGGTGTTGCAGAAGATTTACTAAGTGATGGAGGCTTTTTATACACAAGGACTTGTGGTTTTTTGAGAATATTGTTGGTACGGCTGGATGCTTCCAATATGTGAAAACTTGACGGTAATATTTTGTTTATCTTTTGTAGGCCTGGGTAGTAATTAGTCACTAGAGGTATGGTATCTGGTTTTTCAGGTTTGGGTGATTGTGGAGTTTCAGCTAGTCGAAGTAGGTTCTTAATGAGAGGTTTAGGGTATCCTCTCTGTAAAGGCTTCTTGGAGGTTTTCAAAGTGGTTTTGAAGACTTTCTGGATCGGAGGAGATGTGAGCTCGTATAGCGAGACTGTCTGGGATAGATCTTTTAGTGTTGAATGGATGGCAGCTATCAAAATGCAGATATTGTTGTCTATTAGTGGGTTTAAGGTGTACCGAAGTTTTGAATTGGCCATCTGACAGCCTAATGTCTACATCAAGGAATGTTGCCTGGTCGTGGGATTGATTTGAGGTGATCTTCAGTGCCGAAAAGGCGTTAAGGTTATCTAAAAATAGAGTTATATTGTCTTGGCCAACTGTCCACACTATGAATATTTCATCGATGAAGTGAAGGCAGAAAAGTGGTTTGTTGGTCAAGAATTTTTTTTCTAGTTTGCCCATGAACAGATTGGCATACAAAGGTGCTATTCTTTTATCCATCGCTGTGCCTTTGGTTTGAAAGAAATTCTGATCCATGAATTAAAAGTTGTTCTTACAGAAAGAATTTCAGCTACAAATGCAACCATTTGTTACAGAACTACCATCCCACTACAAAGACACCAACCATTTCCTTAAAAAATAGCCTTCCACAACCTTTACCTCAAAGCACCATACTTGTCACCATCGATGTTGTGTCATTGTATACCAACATTCCTCATGTTCATGGCCTGGCTGCAGTAAAACATTTTCTCGACAAGCGTCCGATCAATACCACACCTACAACATCATTTATTCTGGATCACACTAAATTTATACTAGAAAAGAACAACTTTCAAATCATGGATTAGAATTTAATTCAAACCAAAGGCACAGCGATGGGTACAAGGATAGCACCTTCGTATGCCAATCTGTTCATGGGCAAACTAGAAAAAAAATTCTTGACCGCCAAATCAACAAACCACTTTGCTGCCTTCACTTCGTCGATGGCATATTCATGGTGTGGACAGTTGGCCAAGACAATCTAACTCTAATTTTAGACAACCTTAACTCCTTTTCGGCACTGAAGTTCCCTTCAAATCAATCCTATACATTAGGCTGTCAGATGGCCACTTCAAAACTTTGGTACACCTTAAACCCACTAATAGACAGCAATATCTGCATTTTGATAGCTGCCATCTATCCAACACTAAAAGATCTATCCAATACAGTCTCGCCATACAGGCTCACCACATTTCCTTCGATCCAGAAAGTCTTCAAAACCACCTTGAAAACCCCCAAGAAGCCTTTACAGAGAGGATACCCTAAACCTCTCATTAAGAACTACTTCGACTAGCTGAAACTCCAGAGTCACCCAAACCTGAAAAACCAGATACCATACCTCTAGTGACTAATTACTACCCAGACCTACAAAAGATAAACAAAATATTACCGTCAGGTTTTCAAATATTGGAAGCATCCAGCCGTACCAACAATATTCTCAAAAAACCACAAGTCCTTGTGTATAAAAAGCCTCCATCACTTAGTAAATCTTCTGCAACACCCTAAACTTGAAACTGAAAATGACACAACCTTCATTCAACCACAATAAGGCTCTCAACCTTGTAACAAAACAGCTTGCAAAACCTGCCAAATACATCATCCAGCAGTCACACATGCGAGTCCAGTAACCTTATTTACCAACTAGAATGCCAACAATGTACTGCACAATATGTTGGCCTCACAACTGAAACTCTCCGTAAACAAATGAATGGAGACCGCCATGACACCAAAATTAAGAATCCACAGAAACCAGTTTCAGCACACACCTCCACTTATAGCCCCAAATTTGAGGACTGCTACACTGTCAAGGTGTTAAAATCATTCCACAAAACACAATGTAATATATCTCAGTTAAGAAGATGGAAATTGGCACATCAATGGATCACAACGTCTAAAAAATCACCTAACCTAAATATTTGCTAATTAAACCCAGAGACTACACCAGCACCACCTACCATCTATAGAGTAATAGAGAAACATTCAGGGAATTTCAACTCCACCAGAAAAGTTTTCATCCATACCAATCAAGCTGGCATCACTGAAGACAACATCCTGTTCAGTCTAATTACTACTACTTCCTGAGGAAGGTGCTAAAATAGCATCGAAATATTGAAGTGTGTAAATATGTGTTAGTGTTTTTACTTTTATTTGTGCTCTACCATCTTCCTAATATCCTATTATTTTATTTATTACCAATTGTTTTGCTCCATTCACTTTATTCATACATATAAATTACTTTTGACTAACTTCCGGTTTTGGTGTGGATTCCTTGTGATGATTTGGTTACACTTCCCATTTTGTTTTGCGTCTTTCTTTGTTGGAGCTTGTATAAGTCAGTTGTAATTGCGTTTTGTTCCCTTTATTTCCTTAGGCCTACTTTAAAAGATGTAGTCTATCACTAAATAATAATAATAATTATTATTATTATTAGCAGCGTGTCTTAATACCCGTTTGGGCTGTACACACTTACGCTAATGTGTAATGGTAGGGTGATTGTGAGATGAAATGGTGGACATACAGTTTAACATGGAATCCGAACCACGGTGGAGGCCTGGCATTCCCCACATTCACAAGTCGTGATTAATACACGTCTTGTCAAAGATGAAGGAAGAGTTTGGTAATCACATAAATCTGTGCCGGGACCGAGGATTGAACCCTTGACCCTCAGCACAGAAGTCCGACACCTTACCTTAGACCACCAAACCTCTATCACTAAACATTTAATTAATAGTGCCTTGTGAAGTAAGGATACCTTTGTGCTTCTTACTTTAAATTTTAACTTTATTTTTATTTATGTAAATTATTATACCATTGTGAAATGCCGTAGATGAGGAAGATGGGGGTTTTGAACTTCATGGTGTCGTAGGCATTTAATTTGGTGTTTTTCTCCTTTTAATCACTTCTTGTTTAATAAGGTTTTTAAATTCTTCTCCTTTTAATTAGTTGTTTCTTTTGCCTTGAAGAGGAAGTGACCTTTTTTTTTATCTGTTCAGTGGCATTATTTTACAGAATTCGAGTCAACAATGTAATGTGATTCTCTTTTAAATTATTTCAACTCTCCCAAAAGGAAAACATGTCATGATTTTTATTTTTGTTAGGTTTTTTCCTTCCCTTTTTTTGGATATTATTTGAAATGTTTGTATTGTTTGGTCAACCCATTAAAATTTACAATTTAAATGGTTTGTGTTATAAGTAAAGTAGCATTCCCCTCTTTTTTTGGAGTATTCAGTATTAATTATTACTCTTAATTTACTTTATTTTATTCACCTCTGACAAAACATCTTGTGAATGTGGGGGATGCCAGACCTCCACCGTGGTTCGGATTCCACGTTAAACTGTAGGTCCTTCATTTCATCTCACAATCACCTACCATTACAAATTAGCGTAAGTGCGTATAACCCGAACGGGTAGTAAGACGCGGTGCTAATAATAATAATAATAATAATAATAATACTTTATTTTAAATACACTCAGTCATTTTGGGAGAAAATATACTAATATTCTGTTTGGCAAAGTAATGTTTAATACTCCTAAAATGTACCTCTTCCCTCTCACACCTAACACTTTTGTTTTGAACCAGGTCAATGTGTCATTATTTAAATTATCAATTACTTATGTGTTGCCAACCGTTTAGTT
This sequence comes from Timema shepardi, assembly GCA_902151425.1. Taxonomy (NCBI): domain Eukaryota; kingdom Metazoa; phylum Arthropoda; class Insecta; order Phasmatodea; family Timematidae; genus Timema; species Timema shepardi. Next base: position 17,968 of record CABFVX010003614.1, on the reverse strand, counting down.
TTGTCCTTTTGTATACAACAGTGATCCTTTGATTGTTGGCATTATTCGTGGATTAATATGTACATTGTTTCATTCTACTCATCTTTAGAATATTATTTATTGCTTTGTTATTGTTTTATTTAATATTGAGTGAGATAGGGAAGGGGTATATTTTGCAACACATTTCTATTCCAGAACATGTTTCTGACTCTTTTAAATTACTTCATGTAAGTTCTCTCTGTGAATACTAATACTTTAAATCTGATTGAAAATAATAATTCAATATAACTTTTATAAATAAATGAAATTAGTTATTTAGTATGATTATGACATGCATATGATGTAAATCAATATATATATATATANATACATATATAGAGTATTGTAAACAAAAGTTATTAATAGTTACCTCTATTTGGATACAAACTTTATACCAACATATGAAACCCCAATAGCACCAAAAAAGGTTGAAGAAGAATTATTACTACTAGTCAGTACAAGTATAGATATTGCTACCTGTCTGTTTAGTTGATGCACAGCCTAAGAGTATCAAATCTATAGTGCTATGGCAAAATAAATATTCAACATGACTGCTGACTAGATGAAATCTTGTGATACTTTCTTGACCTTTAATATTTATATTGCTTTTAGTGAAAAAGTAAATAAAATCATGTGAATACATAATCTGACACCTTGGCTCAGTCGGTAATGTATCCGTCTACTGAACTAAGGGTCCTGGGTTTAATTCCTGGCATTTCTGAAAAATTATCATTGGTGAAATGTGGGTGTACCCTTTCACAGTGATGAGATAATGGACAGGGACTGGTTGTTGTGCCTGACCTAGTCTAAAGTCAGATTATAAGGTATATGAAGCTACAACAGGCCTAGCCAGCCGGTAGTGGAAAATATGTCTTGAATAAAAAAAACTGAACCAGGCCACAGGTTGGAAACAGTAATGTATGTAAAAAATATGTGAATACATATTTGAAATGATTAAAATAAATAGTCATCACTTCAATTAGTAATGGCTTGAATATAAAAATGTGTGTTGAAATTGAATTAACCAATATCAGTTTTAGGGTATTCGAAAATACAAATGATTCAAAATTTCATGATTTGATATTTAAAAATATTCAATTTTTCGAATATATGCATCCATTTACCTGGTAGAGAACAGGTTGGATCTAATTTTTAATTTCTTTTTTTTTGCAATGATTTAGCTAACCAGTGACCAACTTATAAATTAACATTTAATTCTAAAAAGAATCCCTTCCAAAACCCACCTTTTGTATATAGCCTTGAGAATCCGCCGGCTGGCCTCATAGCGGTTCTCATTATTGTGTGCAGTGGCGTGCCACTTCTTGCGCACAGCTGTCCAATGCTTGAGGTGGTCTGTCAGTAAACTCTCCTTACTGGGGATCCCCTTGGAGTCCTGAAATACATTCACAGCATCCATCACACTCAGGTTTCAACAACAAAAGAACATGCAGGGCAATATCAAATGTTTTATTAGAGGAATGGACAGCTTCAAATCACCAATGGAAACGTGTGCCTTTTAACTAGCTTGTGAATAGTCTTAAAAAGTAGTAAAACGTGATGGACAAAAATAAAATAACTAGCTATGTTTTTGTAGATTTGGGCTGATTGGTAAGTATTTGTAGAAGAGTGTTGTGCCGATTGTTCTTTTCCAGTTTGATAATTTATTGGGTGGAACACTTATCTTTAATATCATCACTATTATTATTTATTCTCTGTAACAGTCATCATGTTAAAATTTAATGTAAGCCACAAGTTTTATTAAAATAAAAAGCAACTGCAATATAACTATTTGTTTCTATTCATCTTACCTCTAACTTCTATTTATAATAATATGTACACCAAAAAGTGAAAAGAAGTTTTCCTCAATGATTTATATATAAAACATTTTTCCCCACATCCAATTTGTTCATTTTCTGTGTTTGTCTTTTATGTTAGTTATTACTTTTAAATGTTCCTATTTATGTGTCCTAGCATTTTTAGATATTTCCTTTTCCTCCCTTTTGTAATTTTTTGTTTCCTCTCATAAGAAGTTGTGTTTTGCACTTAAGACCCTCCTCCCGATGTGTAGAACAAAACCTAAGTCAAGGGAGTGAGCAGTAATGATCCATTAGCTCTTTTTCCAGTGGTAGCAATGTAAAGTGTGAATTGTGTTCCTCTTTTTGTTGTAAAATCTTTATTGTGTTGGTTCCTTTTATATGTTCTCATTCCTATTTCCTGTACATTATTAGAATTTTAGACAGAATACTTTTAAAATTGACATAGTTCTTGTACTCTATATCTAATGCACACATTACTCCTCATTCCTCAATGTTGGTCACTGCAAAGTTGTTGGGAAGATAACTAAATTCCTAAGACAAGCATGTGTCTCATCTGGTTAAAAGCCAATGTTATCATAGATTTTTTAGAATTGAATATTTTTGTTAATAAAACCAAGATAAATGTTAGGCACCTTTGATAATCTTTCTTTGGTACTATTAAACAAATATAACATCTTTTTCACAATAGAGTTGCAACATAAGCAAGTCTGGATCAAGTGTGAACATGTGTTTTCTAAAAAAAACCTTTAGCAATGGTTTGTTTCGCTCAAAGACTTGTAGCTTATTTACTTATTCTAGGGCATTAGGGACTCAAAAGTTCATTGCTGCACTTAAAAAGTATGCCACCTATCTTGAGCTTGATGTATCCAGTCCAGTTGCATGTCCTTCTCACTGTAATCCACAAGACTTTATTATATTAACAATGTCTTGTAATGAGTACAGGACATGAAACTCATCATTATGTAACCTCCTCCACTCCTCAGGAGCTTCATCACTTTTTATACCAAATATCTTCCTAAGCAGCTTGTTTTCAAACACCACACATTTGTTTTCGTCATGTAAGGTAGGAGACCACGTTTCACACCCATAGAGAACAACTGGTAAAATTATTGTTTTGTAGTCTGAGTTGTACATTCCTTGAAAGCAGGCATCATGTCAACAACTTACTGACAGAATAATAGTATGCATTCACCGACTGTATTCTTTTCCTAATTTCCATTATAATTTCGTTAATGCTAGTTAAAATCATCACCCCCAACCTGTGTTCTCTGTGCGATCATATATTTAGTCTTTTCAGCATTCATTTCTTAACTTATTTCCTTACTAGGCTAGAGTAAAGTTTCTTCTTCATTTCTTGCAAAAGCTTCCTTAATATTAGCTGACAAAGCTAAATCCTCTGCATATCCTAATAGTTTCACTGTACTGTTTGATGGCAACCCTTTGTGGGGTCATCCATAAACCACGTAATACTTTGAGGAGGGAGGTGGTACATCAAGGTGTTACATAGCACAGATCTTATACTCAAATTATAATATTCAAAAATAATATTATTGTTTCGATTTTCACCTTTGATAAACAGATAACTTCCGAATATCTGTGGTGTTGAAAATTCAAAGTTAGCACTTTATGTGTATCAGTATTTCGAATGCCCTTAGTTGGTAAAACTGCAAGAGACTACAAACGCCAAGAACATCAGAAAATAAATTTTGTTTAAGAAATTACACCATATATTAGAGAATATTTTTAAAGGAACAAAGATGACTTTCTGGTTGTTGTTTATAAGTAGTGATAAAGGTATTTTGATTGTACACTATCTAAATGAAATTAGAGAAACTTGGAGAAAGAGTAGCTTTTGGCTCTGATACCACACAGCCCAAAATTAACTATTCATGCTTATCAGGATAAAATGGATCAAAGTTCCTTTAATAAATTGAAATGAAAGATTAAAAAAAGACAGCTATGGACACCATGAATAAGGTTAGTTAGATTAATGTTTATTTTTTAATTCATGTTATACTGATTTGATTTAATTCATTTTTTATTTTTGTTGTACCTCTGAATGTAAAAAAGGTTAAAAATATAAATCAGTTTATTATTGTCATATGAGATCAATGTTTGTGACTTCCTAATTATTTTATTAATATTATTTCTTTGTCACCTTGATTCACCTGATCGGGTTATACCCACAATATGTCATAATTACGCTAATGTGTTAAGGATGAGGTAAGTTGTAGTTAAAAAAAAGTATACCCACATTTGTGAGGAATTTGATTGGAAAACAATTTAGGACAAAACATCATCAGTACACTAAACCGGGATTCAACCCCCCAATCTTCCCATCATCGGCAAGCCAATTTATTGAGAAAGGTGTGCCAAAGACTTTATAGCAGTCAACTACAAATTATGTATATTTTTTAGCACTGCTTCTTACTATCTGTTCAAGTTATACACCTATGTACTAATTACGCTATTTGGTTAGGGATGAGATAGGTGTAATTTATAGGAAGTGCACCCACATTCGCGTGGAGAGCGGGAACGCGAGAGAGAGAGTAGGAAAACATTTAGGAAAAACCGCCCTCTGTGCACCTGAGTGAGATTGAACCCCGATCTTGCAGTCCTCAGCATTATAATCTAACACGAGACAGCGTGTTAGGCCGTGCGGCCACCGAGGTTGGTACGTGGATTAATCAAAGTTGGAATGGTTGTTTTATAATATTGGGCTTTTGACTATACACTTAGCTGCTTCATATCCTGTCAATGTTAAAACAATGTTTTTTTTTCGCTACATCTTACTACTCGACGGGGGTATCTACAAATTTATGTTTTGGGGTGGATACTGTATATAAAAGGTGTGATTCTTGAGGAAGTGTGCCCGCATTTGCATTGGAAAACCTTGGTAAATAGTTTGAACTAAAGTAAGAGAGCCGTATGCACACCCAACAGGAACTCGAAACCCGACCTCTTAGTCACCATAAAACTAGGATAGACAAAACTTATGCCTTTCCCCACATATTCACCTGTATGGGTAGCATGGTATAAACTACACACATCATTAAAAAGTACTTTAATATATAGTTAGATATATTTATATTATAGTTATATAAATAAAACACTATCGGTGGGAACACGGACTTAATCTTAATCCATATTCTACTAGCGTGGTTAAAACCCGTATTGTTTGGATGGGTAATAATAAGCATAGTATGTGTGTGTATATATATATATATATACACACACATACATATTTTTTTTTCAAAAGCAATAATCACCAAGAATATTAATATATATTATTATATTTTTATATGACTATTACTATCGCATTGGCTAGTTATATTCTTTATTATTTTAATATAACTGTTTTATTCAGGGTTTCACTAACCATTCAAATTGCCATATTATATATTAATTATTTTAACTTGAAGTTAGAAATTTAGAGGAAATGTATATGCATTTGCATAAAGGCAAAGTTGGAAACAATTTTGTAAAACACTCCCGTATTCTGTAGTTTTTTTAAAGCAACGCGTATTATTACCCGTTTGGGTTACACACTTACTACACCAATGGGTAAGTAGTGAGGTAGGTGTAATTTGAGGAAGTGCACCCAACCAGGATTGAACCATGATCTCTCCGTACTTAGCAGTCAAGTCTAACACGAGAGTAGCGATAGACTGTGCGACCACACACACACGCACACACACACACACGCGCGCACA
>CABFVX010003614.1:0-10608 GCA_902151425.1 Timema shepardi | reverse complement strand
GAAGATGTCACCTTTGTGCATTGGACTCTTCCCACATTTTTCCTCTTTCCCTAGGTGGGCTTTCTTCATCAAATTTACTCTTAATAGTTTATATTTCCTTTTTCTTTAGTTTTATCACTTTCCTTTATTATAAAATTATCTAGCCATTGGGCCACCTCATTTTTAAACAATCTTCAATAATGTATTTTTTTATTTGGTAAAATGGTTTTACCGGTCTATATAAAAAAAGAGGGAAAATCTGACTACGATACAATGTCTGGTTTGAGCTGTAATACCTACTTAAGATAGGTGTTATCCGTGGGGGGAAATCGGCTCTTAACTTATAAGACGCTGTAGGGAAAACAAGTTTCATATGGAATATGTCATAACTTTATTTTTTTAAATCACATGTATTATTATTTGTTCAGGTTATATGCAATAAGGTATTTAACATGCACTTTCAAATTTACAAAATTACTTAATTCTAGACCAAACATAGCACTCAGTCATGTGGATTTTTATTCATCACTGTGAAAGGGAAAACCCCAATTTCACTGATGAGTAATTTTTTCGTCATGCCTCCAATCAAACCAGTGACCCTTAGTTCAGTAAACAGAGGTGCTATCGACAGAGCTAAGATGTATGTATTACCTAAACTTAGTTTTACTGTCAAATTTGACCTAGTGTGTGTGGGGGGGAGGCATTAATATTTAATTTCAGTGCATCTCACCGTCTCATTCTTGACTTCTTGCTCAGGCTCACGAGGGCTGGGTGAGGGTACTCTCATCTTGTATCTGGTGTCATCCATTGGTAGAGGTTTGGGAGCAGGCATTCGATACATCTCCTTGACTAGCTCAGAGTCGGACTCGCTGCCTGTCCCCTCATCTTCGCCACTAACGATGTCTATTGTAGGCTCGGGTGTTGGGGAGCGTTCTCTATAGTGAGATTTTGTGAATTAGTTACTAAATTTAATCTATTGTTTTTGTGTCAGCGCATCTCATTACCTGTTTTGGTATGTACACAACTTTGATGATTAATATAAAAACAAATGTATGTCCACAATAACTAGGCAATAGAAAATATTAATTCCCTCATAAAGGAAATTCCAATTTGTTATTTTTGCTTTGATTTAAAGTGGAATGGAAGGGAAGACAAATTAATACCAGTATTGACCCACTTTGGTGTCTGCATGGTGTAAGGCACTATTTTTGCAATGAACTAGACTGTTTATGACAGGGAGATCGACGTTTGAATCTCGGCCGGGTGTTTTGAGTTTTTTTTTCTAAAATGGTTTTCCACAATCCCTCCATACAAATATGGGTACCCTTCCTCATAATATAACCCAAACAGGTAGTAAGATGCAATCATAAATATAAAATAAAAAATATCAGTATTTTATAGTTTTTATAAAAAAATTTAACACACTACCGGTAAGTTGAATATTGCTAACATAGATTTGTTTAGTTTAATTTTCTACACCTAGTAATCTCAACAGTTCTTAAATGTTTGTCATGAATTTACCCTCCAATGGGACCTCCTGATTACAGTAGTATATTTACTTGGGTATCAAGTTGGTGTTGTGAGGTTGGTTGGTCATCCAGGCACGACATATCGGGTACAGGGATGAATTCTCCTTGAACTGAGCAAGGTCCACACTGCGATCAAAAAGTTTCATCACAAAGGTGTGAGGATGGAATGTCCTATCAACAACAAAGTCTCGACGCCGACGTCTCTTTTTGAGCTTGAGCTTGATGGTTGAAGGAGGAGGGGGAATGGTCTCCCTGAGAATACAATACATTTGATTAGAAATTAGAGATAGGAGGGGGAATGGTCTCCCTGAGAATACAATACATTTGATTAGAAATTAGAGATAGCTTGAATTCAGTTTAAGAATCCAAATCTTCACTTTACAAACAAATCTTGACTCTAGGAAAACATGTCAAACATAAGTGGTTTACATTAATTCATAAGATGATGTAACAAATATTAATAGTAGCTAAATGCTAACATATTTGGATGTAATGCAGTCATTATAATATTTATACAGTTAGTTAAATGGTCAATTAATAACCTTGTTTTCATAATACATTTTTACATAATTATTATGGGCTTAACACATCTAAGCAGTATTAGAAATGTAAAATAAATTCAAATTTAAAATTTAAAATTATTATTATTTTCAATCTCTGTCACTTCCAGAATTTGTGAAGCAGTGGGTCTGGAACAGAGTCAAACTCAGCCTAGTGAGGACAAATGAGGTACTACTTGAATAAATAAGTAGCAGCTTCGGTATAGAAAATTGAGATTAATGGCTGTTTATTGTACTGACCACATGACACCCTCTATCTGCAAATGTTGGCACTATCAGAGATAACGGCACCTGCAGCTCAGTTGATTTAGCTCACTTGCAAGCTGATGCAGTGGAGTTTTTTTAAATCTCATATACCAAATACCCTTAGTGATATGAGAAATTCAAGGATTAGAAAGTCCCATCCCAAATTGCTATTGATAATTTATGATATCTATTTTTTTTTAATTCCCAAGATTTTAAATTATTATTATTGTTACTATTAGCACCGCGTCTTACTACCCGTCGGGTTATACACACTTACGCTAATATCTAATGGTAGGGTGATTGTAAGATGAAATGGAGGACCTACTGTTTAACGTGGAATCCGAACCACAGTGGAGGCCTGGCATTCCCCACATTCGCAAGTTGTGATTAATACATGTCTTGTCAGAGGTGAAGGAAGGGTTTGGCAATCAGATAAATCTGTGCCGGGACTGAGGATTGAACCACGGACCGCCAACACTGAAGTCCAACACCTTACCCCTAGACCACCAGGTCACCAAGATTTTAAAATTCAAATACTTTTTCCAAGTTAACATAGGTTCCAAATCATTTTAGTAAGAACTTAAATCATATGAAGTAAAACTAAATTATAGTGCACTGATGAAGATGTATCGCATACAGAGGCTACATTTTAAGACCAGGTTTACAACTTAATATTCAAAAGGTATTATACACATTAAAAGTGCACTTAAAATAACCAGTTAGAAAAAAACAACAAAAACAATATCGTCGAAAAATTGTATAAGGTTGAAGATAATTTTTTTAAGCAACAATGTTCAAACAATAACAAATTTAAAATGTAAGATTTAAAAAAAAAATTAGTTGCCACCATTTTCTGTATCTTATTGTTTTCAAGGCTTTAAAAACTAAGGTTTATTAATGACTGGGACTGTACCTATAGATACTTCAGAATATTTTATACCACATTCTATTTTGAATAAAGTTAGGAATAAGTCACCTCAACATGACTGGGACTCGAAATGGCAAAGCTACCACAACAAGGAGCTAATGATAAATTTATATTTATTTCTAACAATCATTATCAATATACTGAATACTTAAGCTATCGGATAGAAAAGATCCTATAAAATTTAATTGGCACATTTGGAAACAGTTTTTTTTATAAAATATAAAGATAAAATTAGTTTGAAATAAAGTTGGTTATGGTCTTAATGGTAATCTCCGGCCCCCCTTCCCCCTAACCCAACAAAGTAAACTTCTGTGTACACCACCAACCAAATTTCTTTTTGACCTTTTGCAAACACAATGTTTCAAATACCATTTCCCAAGATTTTTTGACATACTTGTGATTAATATTTATATTTTGAACCTTAATTTTAGCTTGAATTTATTTTCAATCTCTTGATTTAGTTTGAATATTTAAATAAAATACCTTTAGTGAATCATGTAGTTCTAAGTTCAAGTTGTCATGTTAAGCAGTGGCGACTCATAAAACAGGGCACATGATTGAGGAAACTATATATTTTAACCCTCATCCATTCAACCCTTGTCTGCAGAAAGTCAATGGTCACACATTAAATTATGTGTTTTTTTTTTAAAGNAATTAAAAAAAAAAGTACATAGCCATTTAATTATGCACCCAAATTTCTATCCCTCAATTGTGAGTGTAGCGAACTCACTTTTTGATGAGCATCTGTTTGATCAAATCGTGGGAGATACCGAGAGTCTCATCTTGACTAGAGATGGACGAATCATCACTGTGATCCAATAATTCCTGGAGGCAACCTTTCAGTCGGTCTCTGGCGTGCGACACATCATCACTTCCTCCTACTGGAGAAACAAAACTTATAGTTACAAAGTCATAATTTCTAGTGACAATGTGATATTCAATTACTATTTTGATTCTGCCACACCCCGAGAGGGTAAGAGTGGACTAATCCTTTAATATGAGCTTGGAATTTAAACAAGCTAAACAAGCCAAAACAGTAACTAGCCAAACTATATTGACACTGCAACTAATGTAACAGTTTGTAGTTATTATCTCAACAACTTAGCAGCACTGTACAAAATAAAGAATGATAAAACACACTTTTCTCTGATCTAAATAATTTTAGTCTTGTATTCTGACGATGGTGAAGCATGTTAGTAAATATTACTTTCTTGAAATTATGTAAAATAGGTGCATAAAATTATATTCAATATATAGTAAGGAAAAGGCAAAACTATTCACTTGTGAAAGAAACAGGTATCTGCCTACTTCATTCAAGAAGTTCCAGAGGATTAGTGATGTTAAGTGCAGATTTATCAAGCAATATATTAACTGTCTGAAAGTTTCCTAGAGCTTGAAAATGCAAAAATAGAACTAAAGTTTAGATCAGCATGCCCAATCCATGGACTGCATTTAATTCTGGCCAGCCAAGCTCTACAAGGTTTTAAATAGAATCATTCTCATCTCACTAACTATTTTGGTATAATCATAATACTACTATAGTGTGATTTTATCCTGGTTCAAACTATTGTTATTTAAAGTGTTATTTGTTTATTATGACTATTATTAATTTTCCTATTTTTCTTACAGCCCACTAAGTGTGTTGCGTTATGCAGACTAGCCCGCAAGTCATGAAATAGCCTTTTAATAAAAAATATACACACACATACAAAATTTCCCTACTTATTAACATTAATTTATTAATTATGTTGACTTTTTTTAAATACAGATTTATGATTGAAATAACACTTATAAGTAGTTTGTTATAGTTCTTACTAACAGGACAACAGTTTACAGGTTCACAATTTTTTTATGGTAATTCTTAGAAACAAACTTGTGTTTAGGAATCTAAAAATAATAATATAGGAGCTACATGGTTGAGTGTAGTGTTGTTATTGTATCTGTGTTTGAGTAAACAATATGCTAACACATGTTCAGGAAATGTCAACATTTCATGTATTGAGTCAGCTAATATACCTCTTGTTTGATTTGTTATTTATAAGGGCAGAAAATAATCCAGATGGAAGATTTTGAAAAAGTGTAATCACAGTGATGCCCTTAACCTTGAAAAGAGAGCAACTGAAATAAAATGTCCTAGACCCAGTTCAGATTCGTCGTGTAAAGAGGCCACAGTGGCACGCACACATACACTACCAGCCCATTATCTTGGTATAATCATGAAGACACATTTGATAGAATAATTACAGGGAATTAAACCAAATGGCGACCAAAAAGGCAACTTTGTGGAAAATCGAGTTTTTCTTTGGTGCACAGCATTTTACTACCCATCATATTTATACTAATGGGTTTGGATTGAGGAAGGTATAATTGAGAGAAAATTTAATCACATTTGCGTGGAAGGAAAGTGGGAAATCATTTAGTAAAAAAAAGCCTCAGTAAACAAACTAAAAGGCATCGAGATGTAAACAACCCTTAGTAACTCTGATAAAAAAAATTAAGTGACTGCACAGTTAAGTTCATAAAGTTATTTACCTTGGTTCAGTCGGTAGCGTGTTTGCCTACCAAACTAAGAGCTCTGGCTTCAATTCCTGGCATGGCTAAAAAGTGTATAATTGTTGAAATTGGGGCTTTTCCTCTCAAATTAATTCGATAGTGTTGTTTCTGTTTTAAAACTAAGTTAGTTTGAAAATTGTGTGCTGCTATCATTCGAATAAAAAAATGCACATTAAATAAGCCTAATTAGCTATAAAAATATATGTAAAAGCAGCGCTATCACATTTTGGTCAAATCAGTTGCCTTACCATTTTTTATCCTTGTGTGCTTCATATTTGGTGAATGCCAGAAAACAAGTCATACAGGTCCATAAATGACTAGGGCTCAATTTTTTTCTTTCTCCAGTTTCCTTGCTTAGTGCCAGAAAATGTTTAGAAACTATGGGGGGGTTTTAAGATTAAAAATAAAAAGGTTGTTGATCTTTGTCTTGATGAATTTTATCCCTAAAATTTATTACGCCTTCAGGGTTGCTTAACACCTAGTTATAATGGATTCTCCAAAACCCCTCTTATCAAACCTCCTGTCGATAGTCCCAAGCCCTGAAACCCACATATGTGACACCTCGGCAGGTCCAATCTCTGATCCAGGCTGCCCGCATGAAAACCTTCGTCCAACAGCCGAATGCTTGGGCAGGGGAACTGACTTGTGATTCCCGCCATTCCCCAAGAGGGGGGAAGGTCGTACATAACTCCTTCTGCGTCATCAAGGTTGCATCCAGAGCTTCACAGAATGACCAGCTCTGACGAAATCGCAGGTAGTAGGAAGGTAGGGTTAGAATATATATGTAAAATTCTTAACATTGACAAAAGGTTATATAATTTATATTGACATTGTGACCATTTGTAAAAAAAAGTGACAGGTGCAGAACGTGACCTGGCAGTTGAAAACATTTAAGTGGCTCTAGTATACTCCATTCACGGTAGGAATTACTCTCTGAAAGGTCCTTTTTCCTACCAATATCTTTCTATATAATAGATTTTTGGTAGGGAAAAAGGCCTTCAATTCCTACCGTGAACAGACTTTAACTTTGGTAACTGCCGAGATAGACTATTAGTGACACAACCAGAAATTTACCCTGAAAAGTGGAGGGTTTTGAAGTATAGTAATAATGATAATAATAAAGGTGTAGTATAGTATCGAGGCAAAAATAGCCTTAGCTTGTGAAGAGCCTTTTAAACAATAATGTAGAGTCCCTTTTCCGTAGGAATGGTGGTGACAGCAGAAGATGTAAAAGTGATTAAAACGGTACAGTGCACCGCACAGACTTTCTCTTTCGCTCGCTTTTATACTAAAATAGACTTTTACTAAAAACTTGCAAGATTTGTGAAACGAAATAATAGGAATAATAGGTCTATACATTGTTGAAGTAACATTACACCAAAGACCCCAAATGAAATAAAAGGCCTATACACCAACTTCCTCTATGGCAATGGGAACTAAGAACACTTCCATAAAAATTGAGAAAAGAGAAACATCTTTGTCCACCAAAACATAAAAATCAAATTCATTTTCAAAGACCTGAATCAACCGTATATAGAGAATGAGTTTTAACTTATGTTACAAAAGTTAGGAGCATATTCCTTATGAAAAACTAGGAAGAAAATGTGTATAAAGTTTTGCTAAGAAATTATTACCAAAGGAGCAATAAATAAGCTCTTGAAAACTAAATGCTTTCACCCTGCTACGCAGGCACCAAGGGCCTCCTGTTTCATGGTCAACACGCTCGACAGACCTGAATCCCCTGGATTTCTTTCTGTGGGGCCACATCAAAAGTGCCGTGTACAGTACACTCGTGGAACGCGAACCCGACTTTGAGCCCCAAATTGTCGCAGCGTGGAACGGTGTCCGGTGTTTACGACTGTCGTCAAAGGTTCTTCCTAGAAGAATCCTACTATAGGTAAGCACAATATTTTAAGCACCAGAGTGTAGATCAAAGCTTAAATTTTTATTTTCATTTCCAGTCATGAATAAAATAATTAGTCAAGAAATATGGTGAACACCCCTGTTGCCGAAATTATGGCAGCTGAAAAAAAAGACGATTTTTAAAGGATTTACCAATTTTTTTCGAGATGTGCGAATAAGTTAAAATAGATGAACATAGGCCGACCTTAACCACTCGTCTTTATTTTCAGTGGCGTACCAGTTTAGGATGTAAGTGCTACGACTGCACCAGAGAAATCAACGGCCATAAAGGAAAAGAGAAAACAATAGTCTTGTAAAAAAAGTCATGTTGCTATAATATCATACTTATAAATACATTTACTAAGTCCACTTTAAACAACCATTATTTTCTTTAGATATTCAATAACTAACGTTATACCAGGGGCCATATTGTTGATACTACACCACTGCTTTTATTGTTAGTAAAATATAATCACCTCCTTCTCCCCCCAAAAAAGTATCTTAAAAGAAACCAGAAAAGTTCAACATCACAAACACGCCTGACCAAAGATGTTTGACTGGTACGAGTAAAGTCACCTCTGCTATTTAGACTAGCTACAAAAACATTCCGCCTGCAAGTAGACTACTTCTTATGCGCCTGAGTAACCGGGTTAACCGACTCAGGAGACGCGGATTCAGGTTTTTTTTTTCGAGTGTGTGTAACCATGAGAGCTTCCAGTCATTCTGCTAGAAAACAATTATTTTAACCCGCTTCGGTGGCCGCATGGTCTAAGCAGCTACTCTCGCAATACACTAGACTGCCGATGATGGGAAGATCGTGGTTCAATCCCGATCGGGTGTACTGAGTTTTTTCTTTAAATGATTTTACACTTTCTCTCTCCACGCAAATGTGGGTACACTTAATCTAAATTAAACTTTCATAATCTCTAAACCATTAGCGTAATTAGTACACAAGTGATTTATCCGAATGGGTAGTAAGATGAGGCGCTAAAAATATTCAAACATAATTATAAATCTACAACAATCTTCAAATTATTTTCATATCAAATTTTTACGGATAGTTTTTGTTCGACTAATTTAACTAAACCCGGTTAAGACGGCCGCCACGGTTAACGGGAAAGTATCAATCGCTGCCAGACCACCCACACAGCTTATAACACAATGGTGTGTGTAGTTTTATGGAAATACGCCTCTATTCTGTGCAAGTTTAAACTTCTTTTCACCCTTCACCTACATCCACCCTTTGTAATGTAAATAAGAACTAGGATAAATAAAACTACGAAACTTCTTAACTTAAGGTAAATAGGAACGCTCGCTACTAGTTCTCAAATATCTTAACATTTTCTGTTGCGAGCCTATTAAAAAAACTACTGTATTTGTTAGAGGAAGGCTAAATCTAGAGCCTTTTTTCATTAATCCTAGTCTTACAGTTCCAATCCTAGTCTAACAGTTCCACAAATATGCTTAAAAAGCCGTTGAAAATTAGTTAATGTCACATTTTCACACATTTATTTCTATTAATAATACTCAAACTATAGGATTGCTGTTGGAATCTTTAGACTTTATTTTGGCGAGAAACATATTTTGAAACAACGCATAGCAGAATTAAATATTACGTTAAATCTGAACGTCTGTGCGGCAATTTATATATTACAGAGGCGGCCCTATTAACAGGCGGATAAAAATACGTGTCTAGTTTTACCTAGTTTGCCGGCAACGGGAGATCCCAGGGTTTGAATACCGGTAGCGTATACTGAGTTTTTACTCCCTAAGACATCCATTAACTATCCTTGACATATTTAAATTAATTTAAAGTTTTTAAAACTCATCTAGAAATCAAAAGGTCAAAGGCCAGCCAGTCTCAGATATATTAAACTTGCCCTCTGGTCTTGCGATGTATACTCTTAGTGTTTTACTGACCCTTGCAGGGGAGCAGACACAAATACTAGGGGTGTTGACACCAAACTTACAGGCTGCAATTCGCCAACGATAAGGATTACGTAAGGGGGAACTGGGAGGGAGTAGGTTCTCTTTGCGAAGACAAAACTCGTCCCTTGAGATCAATGTGACTAAAGTCCGGTGCAAAAACAAATGTATTGACCGAGCAGAGCGAGGTTAGGTTTTAACATGATCCTTTGGAATGTTGTCTGTACCTTTGTTCCGCGATAGCTGTCAAACGAGTGGACCAATTTTAACGAGATTTGGTGGAGATATTCTTTGAACCCAGGTTGGACGAAGTATGTACAGTATATGATTTTCCAATCTGGTTACCAGTTTTAAGATGGCAACCACTCAAAAGGGTTTTCATTTAATAGCTCATCAAAAGTGTTTTGAATCTATAATGCTAATCAATTAATCGAGTACCTAGGGTGTATTAAAAAATATTGTAATGATATTATATTGCAAGATTGATATCTTAAGCTACATGAACGGTTACTATCTATGCATATATATATATGCATATATATAGAGTATTAATTTGTTTTCTGCCTAACTTGAGCACCAAAGAAAAATATCCACTTCAAATCCAAGGAGAGATTATAAAAGATATTTAAATGACATAGCATCAGTCCGCAATCAAGCTATACCAATCTAACGACCACATTCAGATAGTGAAGATAGTGCCAACTTATG
Organism: Timema shepardi; assembly: GCA_902151425.1. Taxonomy (NCBI): domain Eukaryota; kingdom Metazoa; phylum Arthropoda; class Insecta; order Phasmatodea; family Timematidae; genus Timema; species Timema shepardi. The sequence continues at coordinate 277 of CABFVX010003614.1, read as the reverse complement.
AATATAGAGGGTGTCATGTGATCAGCAAAACAAACCCTTTGACCGTTAATCTCAGTTTTCTAGACCAAAACCACTATTTTTTTTATTAATTCAAGTAGCTCCTCATATTTTGTCCTTACAAGGCTGAGCTTACCCACCTCCAGACTCAATGCTTCACAGAAAATCAGAAGACAGAACAGAGAGAAATACTAGTTAGTAGTGTGTATGGCGTTTCGAATCATCCCTTCAGGCATCCTTGACGAGTAAACATCGTTGTAGACCGTTGGGTATGAAAAAG
>CABFVX010003613.1:36876-79669 GCA_902151425.1 Timema shepardi | reverse complement strand
GGGGAGAGGATATGCGCAAGATGACAACTAAAGAAATTATAACCAAATATTACTATATTAAAAATAATTAATAAACGTGTTTAAAAATCATGATTATTATAAATTATCATACAAATTGGTACAATAATTTAATCTTCGTTACGAAAATGTAGTTCTTTCGGAAAGTTTAAGAAAATAAATAACTTTGAAAACATAACCTAAATTTAAAATCGCCAATGTTAAGGTGCCACAGTTCCTATATTTGAAATTGTGGCACGAGCACACATGGTGGAGATTGTAGAACTAGGTGCCTACACCAACTCTACTTACTTGTGGACTCTGGTTCTTCGGGACATTTTGAGATAATTGACTTTGAACTTACATCACACATTAAAATTAACCTCTAAAATCAAAAAGTTGAAGGTGCCACAGAATCTATATTTGAAATTGCGGCACATGCAAAGTTGGTGGGTATTGTAGTACTAGGTAACCTCAACAATGCTACATAATCGTGGAACCTCGTTCTTCTGGAATTTTTGAGATATTTGACTTTAAACTTACATTACAAATGATGTTAACATCAATCTATTGTACCAATTTGTATGATAGTTTATAAAACATTAATTTTAAAAACTTTTATTAATTATTCTGTATATAGTAATATCTGGATATAATTTCTTAGGTTGGATTATTCTTTTTTCTGTGGCGCTATCTATAACGTACTAGCTGCTGCCCGCGACTTCGTTCGCGTGGAAATTTCGATGGGAATTATCTCACGGGAATATCACATCAAGGTACATTTTTCCGGGATTAAAAGTAGCTTATGTGCTATTCTAGATTATAAATCTATCTCTGTACTAAATTCCATCCAGATCCACTAAGCCGTTTTCGTGTAATTGAGTAACAAACATCCATCCAAACTTTTACATTTATAATATTAACAAACTACCTACATATATAATCTATATCAAATCGTAATCTATCTCTGCCAAACTTTCGCATTTGTAATACTAGTAGGTATAGTGCACATAATATATGCTATAGCAATCCGCTCCGGCTTTGACATAATATAATTATGCTATAGCGGTCCGCTCCGGCTTTGACATAATATAATAAAATTATCCTATAGCGATCCGTCTCGACTTTGTACAGGTAGATAAATAGAAGGATTTGGCAATTTACTTAGACATATAGAACAAAACAACAATTTCTTGTATAGTAATTACAATTTTTATCAGTTACATCACTGGTGGCTCTATTGTTATTTTAAGATAAGGTAAGATAAGGTGATCTGCTAAAAATGTTGTTTTTTTAAATTGAAGTTTAAGTTTACTAAAGTTTAGTGTCTTAGAGCTTCCTTATAAACAATATTTGATGTAGTTTTATTTTGTGGCAGCAAAATGAATTGATGTTCGGGAGCTCCAACTCGCGTAGAGCTTCCTTATAAACAATATTTGATGTAGTTTTATTTTGTGGCAGCAAAATGAATTGATGTTTGGGAGCTCCAACTCGCGATAGGCCAACATAGAGTTGGCCATGAGTAAAGCATTCTTTTCGTAGGTCAATCCCTACTAAATTGAAAGTTTGGCCCTGGGATTTATAAATTGTTAAAGTAAAATAAGTTTTCACCGGAAATTGAAGTCGTTTAAACGGAATTGACAAATCGGTGGGGATCATCGGTATCCTAGGAATATGAGTTAATTCACCAGCTGCAGGGCCAGTGATAATGGTCGCTACAATTAAATTGTCTTTCAATTCTTTTATAAGTAACCTCGTCCCATTGCACTTGCTAGGAGGACTTAAATTTCTCAAAAGCATGATTGGCGTTCCGATTTTTAATGATAATTCGTGAGGTGGTATTCCAGCGGGGTTAAGTGAATTTAAAAATTCCTGTGGGTAATGTACTGCGTCTTCGATATTAGTAACGGTGTCTATTGATTTATAGTGTTTGACCTGGCTGGGGACTTTCCGTGTAATCGAATTGTTTATTTCGTTGACCATGTCATTCTTAGGTGACACTATTGCTCTAGAACACAGCCAACAAAAGTCTTTTTCGTGTACATTTTCGATATCAGGGTATACTGCATCTATCAAACTTTCTAAATTATGGACTATTTGGCCTAGAGACTCATCCAAAAGGACGTCATAATTGTTGCTTAAATTTGGAGACGGAAAAATTCCTTCTCCACGTTTTAGCAGTTGTTGTGGGAAATTGTTATGAGTATTTCCACGAAGATGAGCTCTCATATTAGTCCGCAAATTCAAATGTTGAATCGATGTCCAAAGGGGAGACGATTTTAAGCATGCTTTCATAATATCTGCCCGCGTTCCTTTGTTAACAACTGGGAGTGTCTGTCGGAATTCTCCGGCAAATACAGTAGCCCCATGGCTTCTTTGGTGCTGACTGACAGCTCACAGCTGACTTTTGACAGTCAACATTTAGGCATATACCTAAATTTTGACCGTCAGACGTGACAGCTGCTAAACACATGTTTTTGCAGATCATATGGTTCGGCGTAGGGATACATAATTTGGTTTGGTGACATTTCAAAGCCGTCAGCTGTCAGCTGTGAGCTGTCAGTCAGCACCAAAGAAGCCATGGGGCTACTGGTCAAAAGTTATACCACCCATGACGGCAGCAGAGTTTCTGAGATGTTTTAAAGTTCTGTCCACAGCCTCTACATGAGCTCTATGGCTCATTGTGCATTCTTCCCATATGATCAATGACGCATCTTGTAATTTTCCAAGAGATCCATTTTTGCGGATATAACATACGGATCGTTGCTCTAAAGATACGGATAGCGGAAGTTTAAAAGTAGAATGAGCAGTCTTTCATTCGCTCAAGAGAGTTGCAGTAATTCTTGACGAAGCAACTGCAATCGCTATCTTCTCTGATTGCCTTATCTTAACAAGTATCAAATTTGCAAGAAACGTCTTCCCTGGGCCTCCTGGTGCGTCAAAAAAAATTTGTCTCCTGTTATTAGTCACTCTATCTACTATAGTCTCAAAAGCATGTCTTTGATCTGGGACTAATTTTGGCACATTGTCATTGACAAACGCTGCTATATCATTGGTATTATACTGACGTATCATTGTGTCTATTGTATTATTCTGTGTACGAACTGAAGAAGGTAATCCAAAATCACTTAAACTTTTGTCGTTTAATTTCAACAATTTATTTTTTATTTATATCAAACCTTCGTTATAAATGTCTTCACTGAAAGGTAAAGTTAAATATTAATTTTGCTGTCTGATTCTATGTCTGATAGCTTCACATAAATTATTTTTTAAATTATCCCATAACTTCAATGGCTCAGATGGCTGACAAAACAAAAGTATGACTACAAACAACTCTCTTAGTTTTTTGGATACTGTGAAAACGAAGCTTCGTTTAGGGTGTTGCCCCAATGATAATCATTTTCAAGTAAACCTCAGTCAAGGCAAGCTGCTTGATACGTCTCTTTGACAATACCATTTACAGTTTTAAGATATTCGAATGAGGTCGGGCCGCGTACGTGATGTAGTAGAACTCTAAGATAAAAACACTCTGATTGGGATGGATGTATGCCGTAGACTCTACCTAAAGCGGCATATCTTTTTTTTTAAATCCCCGTATGGCCTACTAAATCTTCACCACTTCTCCTTCTCGAGAATTTATTATTTTCCCATATATAGTATTGCGGGGCTTCATGGTAAAGAAGATTTTTTGGAAATTAATCTTAATTACAGAGATCAAAAAACGCCAGCAAGGTCGTGTTACGTGGATTTTGGGCTACTTGTTGAGCTGTTCCTGCTGTAAAATACACCCTTTGGCCGTTCTCTAGGTGAACAGCCAAATGCACTACTGTAGGATACCGGTCGTGAATAGGAAATTCTAATATTCATCAGACAGCTTCGGATGTACTTATGTACTGGCTATTTAAATAGTTTTCCACTTCGTCATTTGGATTTCTAACGCTAAAAGTAGCTTGGTCTGATCCTTTATTAATATATTTACATATATATTTAATTGCTCGAACAGAGTGGCAATACTCAACATTTATATGAGCGTGTAACCAGTTACATGTAATATCAATGGGTCAATACTCACCAACCTGGGGACCCGCTCTCGGAAGACCAACACACGGCACAAACTCTATCACTGACCTCCGCTCTCAGAAGATACGCCGAACAGACTGAGCGACACGCCCAAGCCGGCCCACAGCGAGGGTCGAACACGTGTTCAGCCAGCCGAAGAAAGAAGAGAGTTCCGTATCCGGCCACGCGTAGCGTCTGGGCGCTTCTACATTGTTCTCCCTCTTTCGATTGTTATGTTCTCCTGCCTTACAATTCCTTCGATCTCCCCCCCCCCCTCTGGGAATTATTTGTTGTATATATACGGCTACGCCGGGAACATGAGGTCACTTACTACCCCACCGACTTGCGGATAAGAGGTGAGAACGGTGACCTAGGTCTTGGGGATTATTGTCATTCATATCTAAATTGCTGTTTCGGCGTCATGGGGGGCACTCTAGTCAAAATTATCTTTTTGGATCTTAAAACTTTATTATTTTGTTAGTTGAACTTGCTATGCTATGCGCTTACCGCAGCATGTAGAGAGGCCGTCACCCTTCGTCACCCGCCTAAATTTGGGGTCTGAGCCCAAATTTTCTATTGATAAGTGTTTATGTAAATACTAGTTTATGGTCAAAGCGCCCAGAGTTTGTCTGTGCGTCCCGGGTTCGAAACCCGTCTTGTGATTCAACCATTAGTGCAGTTGTATTTGAACTCGGCTTGATTTATCGGGTGAAATACAGAGAGTTTTTATGTTACTTAGTTTACTTTTACTCTGAGGCTTACTGGATTGCTGTGACGTCATGTTAGCTACGAGCGTCTTTAAATATTCAATGTTTAAACTAGGCTTGGTAACTGTTGCGCGGGAGTTACGGTTATGCCTTACGTCTTGTTATGGGGACAATACCAGTAGATTAAGCAGCCAAGGAGCTAAGGTCCATAAAGTTGTGGTCCCGAACTGTACATTGTTGTTAGATCTCAAGCCCGACACATTTTGTGTTGTTTGCTAACTTTTTCAAGATTGTTTACTTATGTTATCTAATTGACTCCGATTGTTAAGCGGAGACGTGTGCTTCACGCACGGTTTTGTGCCTTTTCAAATATTGTACTATTATTATTTTTTTACAATAAAATATTATTTTGTTCAACCAGGTAACATTTTTGCCTGATTCTCAGTCTTCCTCACCCTATAGATATTAAGGGGGGGTGGTGGTTTGCAAGCGTTAAACGTTTTACATAACAGCGGGAAATAAGGGACAATCTACCTATTATCTATGGTGACCCTATTTCCCCTGATATTCAACGTAGAGCTCCAACCCCCATTTTTCGTGTCATGGTGACGATAAACTGGATACCCATCCTCGCCGGTCTGGGTATCATTGACGAAACATCGAGGGTATTTTATTGTACAGATACCATTCTTAATACATGGTTCTGCTAGGTTGTACTCTCCGCACGGTCCATGCACCATATTTTTAGTTATGATATCGTACAATACTGGGTCAACTTGTTGGTCGGACAGTTCAGCAACTATAGCACTATCAATTTCATCTGGCTGGATTTTTCTTTATAGCCAGAACAGCAAATGACAGTGTGGTAAGCCGCGCTTCTGCCACTCCACACTTGCCATGTAACATTTCAATTTGCCGAATATTTGATCTTTGATGAATAATTTTATGAATTTCTCCATCTTTAAATGTAACACCCTTGAAATTATGTCATGACGGTCGAAAGACCGTTGTCGTGGTAACAGCTCCGCTTTAATATCAGCCCATTCCGGGTTGCATGTAAAAGTGACAAATAAGTCGGGTCTTCCATAATTTCGGACGTAAGTCATCGCGTCCTGCGTTTTTTTCATACAAATAACGCGGAGAACCTGGCATAATGATGATGGCAATAATACATGTTTACCGATATTTGATGGCTCAACATTCGCGTCTTGATTTAACGCATCTCTAAGATGAATGTAGTCATCAGCCCTCAGTCTTTGTTGATTCCGAGAAATGTAATTTAATCTCTCAGATATCATTTTCGCCATCATGTCGACACAATATTGACTAAATAAGTTTCTATAATAATGTAAGGGATTAACAGAGTTAGCTCTAACCATCAATCTAAATGCATAAAATTCCATACACGAAACAGTTTTATTACGCGCTGAACCTTGCTGAGGGATGGTCAAATAATAATCATCTTTTCCCGTTACAAACATTATAGGATACTGTAATGGATCATAGGAGCGGTGCAATTCAGAAAACCTTTTAAGCTGGCCGTCTCTACCGTGCAGTACTATATCCCGGGGACCTTTTTCTTCATCAACCAAGAGAACTGCTACCTCGTTTACAGTAGGAGCATTATATCTGCCTCGGTGTGCTGTTTGTGGCGTGCGGTCTGAGTGAATAATTAACTTTAAATTATCTGAAGAGCAAAGTTCTAAATTTTGTTTAAAACTTCGTATGTATACGTAATTATTGTTCAAAGCGGTCTGTAATTCGCGAATTAAATCAATTTTTAACGTTGTGGCGATGTCTGACCGCAGCGATAACTGATCTGCATCTGAAATGAAATATATCTGCAAGAATTGTGGGTTTTGGCCTGTTGGTGGTAAAAGGCTACCTATGAGATGATATATTATCCTTCTATTTTAAAAGTGAGCATAAAATTTCCTTCCCTTACTTCTTTCGCGCCAAACAAAGTCATTTGGAAGAGACTATTGTACCTACGTATGTTGGCTAAAAATGTCCAGATAGTGAATGATTATTTGTCAAAAGATTTTTTATTGGTTGTAGTGGCTCCTGAATATTAGGGAGACTAACTTTCCCAGAAGCACAGCACATACCATTAGGTTCATCAGTCCATTTTTTGGCAGAGCAGTTAGAGCAGATCTTATTTATGGCTCCGATTTGGACGGAAGTCAGTAGAGCATAGTCAACCTGTGGATCGTATCTGAAAGCCAATCTGTTACTGTGAGCTATAACTCGATCGCGAACTCTATTTGTTGACACCTGCTGTCTCTCTATCTGTGCCGTAAGTCGTTGGGAACGCTCAGCGCTCGATTCCATCGCGCGAGCTGTAATGTTTCTAATATTTTGTTGTTCAAGACACTGCGAACGCTCGACGCTCGACTGTCGATAATGTACTTGTAAGGTTCTCAGATTTTGATCGGCAAGACGTTGTGAACGTTCAGATAAAGATTCTCCAATACGATGTATTCTGTCTGCCCTCGGCTGGGAACTATGTTTAGAAACTTGAGACCTTGCTCTCTTAGGCATTTTGAAATCTTTAAATCAATAGGTAAGTATTAAAATAGGTATTCAAAAAAATTATGGTATGTAATATTATTTGCACCTATTTATTAGAAAGTAACAAAATAAGTAATGAAATATGAAAATGATTAGAACAAAGTCATTAAACTGTTTGGATAGAGAAGTATATTTATAAAGTTATGAAAAAAACTTTGAAATTTATGTTCAAAGTGTATAAGTGTGAATATTAATATAAAATGTTATAGACAGACGACAATTTTAGATAAAGGTAGTTATAATAAAATGTGGTTTAGTCCTGAGAAGTTTTAAATAGTTTTGAAAATATGTTTTAATATTTCTGAAAAGAACTATCTAATAGTTCTGTAAATAACTTTTGTTTGGCTCTGAGAAGAACTTTTTGTTAGGTTTAATTTTAAACAACGAAATCTAAATATTTCCGAACGAAAATTATAAGATAGCGCTCGCGACCGCTGCGTTAGGAGCCGAGTACGCAACTGAGCCGCGCGTGTACCTTATTAATAGTCGTAAACCCCCCTCCCACACCTGCCTCGGTGGCGACCGGGCTCACAGCGGCGTTCGAAAAACTTCAACAATACACTTTATAATATTATTTTAGATAGTAACATTTCAGTTTACCCACCTAACATACATGCATTGTTCCATAGAGCGGTTTGCAGTAATTATCACGACAATTTTTATTTTGTTATACTCTTCATAACTTTAAAACCAATGCACCGATTTGAATAATTTAAAAAGTAATTTACTCCTACGTAAACAGCCTAAATGATTAAATAGTTTATTTGGATAAGGATTCATAACATGATACGGATATAATCACTTTTTGTTCGTATCCGTGTTTTAGTTGACTAATTTAAACAAAAAACGTTTATTGTAACATAACTATAATAATTACATATATTGTCCCGTGGACTTTTTTGTTCACATTAATGAGAACGTTCAATATGTATAGTATTTAAAAAAAATGTAATACCAATAGTTTTTGCAGCGCATGTGGAGAAATCATATTTTTAGGCAATTTTTTTATATCTTGTGTAAAACTATCGACATTTTTATGAGGAATAAATTAAATTTTCAAAATAAAATATAGTCTATGTTACTCGCTGATAATGTAGCTTTATATCGGTAAAAGAATTTTTCAAATCGGTCCAGCAGTTTTTGAGTTTATCCATTATAAGCAAAAAAAAACTTTTCTCTTTATAATATTGTATAATATAGATCTTTAGAACCATACCTGCTTTAGCATTTTATATGATGTGTTTTAGAACCATACCTGCTCTCTAGCGTTTTCTATGATTCTAAAGTGGAAAACTATTTTTAATCCCCCCCCTTTCTGTTCCAAAAATTTTCTGGAGTCAAAATATCATGCCCGCAGAGCAGTAATTATAATATTTAATTGAGTTTATACAAATTAAGAGCCCTTCCACACGGGGCGCAGGGGAAAGTGCAGCTATTTTCACAAGTGCAGGGTTTTACCTACCACTTTCGCTAGAGACGGGCGTGTGTGAAAGTGCAAGTTGTTTTTCCACGTGGTGGATTTCACCAGCCACCGTCGCTAAAGGCGAGTGTTATTTTCAAGTTTCGGCTGCGCATTCTGTAGCCGTTTCGGGCTTTCTAGTGAGTGGAAATGGTCTGTGTCGTAGGCTTAACCCAAATAGTAATAAGTCTGGTGTGTTTTCGTGATTTACCTGGTATCGATGTTAATGAAATGTTTATGAACGAGACGATACCAGAGATTGGTTTGGTAAAGCTTTTCTTGATCAGACTAAACAGCATGGTTACGACCAATGGGCAGTGAGCCGAGAATTTGTGTGCCAATTTCAAAACAGCATCACTTCTAAAACTACTAATTGATAGGTGAATATTGCAGTTTTCATAATTTAAACATAGATACACATATAGATAAACAAGCCAAACCAAATTAGACTTTCATATTGTTTGATTCAAACTCTTATAAAACCTCCGTTTTTTAGTGTGTGTGTTTTCTCATTTGTGTGACACAATGTTTGTTTGGTAATATTAAATACTAGACAAACTTAATTCCTATGACCTCCAATTTCCTAGTCTCTTTTACATTCAGCGTCCATGTTTCTGCTGCAAATGTGACATTGGGTACAAAGTACTCCCTGTACCACACTTCAAGGGCACTTCTCTTCACCATAACCGGTCTTTTACACACCTATATAACAACACTCCCTATTGTCCTCTTATTAGATGCTCTCTACTTCCACCTTTCGTCTCAATTACACTTCCAAGATATACGTTCTGTGCTTTACTCAGCTCCACTCAAGCCAACTTTATATCTTTACTAGGCCTTATCCTCTTCCTTGTCATTACCATTACTTCACACTTTGCCATGCTAAATTCCATTCCACACTTTTTAACTTCCTCATTCCATTCCTGAAGCTGTTCCTGTGCTTGCATTTCCTTCTCTCCCCATACTCTCAAGTCGCCAACAAACTTCAGAGCTTCTATTCTTTCCTGCTTGATTTTCTTTGTCACCTTATTCCATTACCATAAAAAATATTAGTGCTGAGACAGAAGTTATCTGCTTCACCCCATTTTTTTATTTGTAACCATTTCGTCCACCCATTTTCCGTCTTAACACACACAACTCTTATCATCCTCATATAATTATAATCTTCACTCTTATTACAACTCCTATTTCCATTCCAGCTTTCCCCATTGTTTTCCAGACTTTATTTCTCTCCACACTATCATTTGTCTTCTCCACATCCATAAATACCATTACTAATTTTTTCCCATATTCATAACTTATTTTCATAAGTTGTTGTATCGCAAAGATTAAATCTATTATAGAGCTCTGTTACTTACATCCATGCTGATCCTCCTTCCACCTTCTTTTGTAACATTACGATGTATAATGTTCCAATGGGACCACGCCCGCTACGGACGTTAATGGATGTATCGCATCAATTCATACTACCCGCCCCAATAAAATCAATTAAACTTAGGATCCCTACAATAGTATTGTTCGCTGTTGTAGTTCTTGTAGGCTAAGAAGACATAATATAACCATGCTGGACAATATGTTTCACTACTCAATCCAAACCAATGTAATATTTATTCTTTCCACGTACTTACCAAATGAATCTGCTAGTTATAGAAACCTGCTAGGCTGGACGACTCACGGTAAACCAAGACCGGCAACTGGAGCAGGAAAGGCCGGTGTATCAACAAACGCGTCCCGGCACTTCGACTGTACTAGCGTGAAATGAACCAAGGACTATCTACTTCGACTAGAAGACAACTATGTTTCCGACCTCTGGCGGATACTAGAGGAACTTCCTTCGAAACATCGTATGATTGGAGATATTCACTAATATTCCAATGGAGCAAGAACAACTTTCATCGACATCCACATGGCTTTTTGCAGGCATCGTGACGTCACCGCGTGTGTTTGTGTATCCCCATAATAACAATGAAATCCCTATATAATGGCTATGCAAGTATGCAAATACTGACTATTCTACGATCGACGATCAACGACAGATCATTGTCATGGAGCTGGGCAATGGCTGGAGAAGGACTTGTAAATGTATCAAACTCGTCGCTTAGACGGGTGGAGTTATGAACTCTAACTTCTTTAGTATCTTTAATTTTCTAACATAAAATATTCTGTTTCAAAATTTATCATATTTATTATTTGATCGTCTATTTAAATTTAAAATACTATACCTTATAAATGTCGCCGCTCGGGCGCTGGACGTTTACTTTTGTATTTATTCTCGTAAATATTTTCAGTTACGTGCTAATAAGAAGTTGACATGTTATTATTTATTTGATTGGAATTATAGAGTATTTCCGTTTTTTTAAAAATAACTTTTCGTATTTGAATATATGGTTAGAATTAACGTAACGGGATGTAACTTTTTTTGGAATTTGAATTAGGATAACTTTATTTGTTTGTAACGTAAGTTCCTTTTGAACAGCTCAGTTTTGTTTATTTATTTTGGGAACTGTGTGTCCCATTTTCTGTCAGATCGGGTAGTCCCGTAAGAGTTTGGCTTATGTCTGGTAGTCAAACCCTCACGTTATGTAAACTCTGTAATGTAGTCGTCAACATTTAATTTTCTTTATATATTAGATATCGTTTTCTGTGCATTACGAAACCTTTGGAACCATATCAAGGTGCCCATTAGGCCCTTATAATTTTTGTATCACATATAAATAAATACCCTGTAGTTTTGTCTTATATAGACTGGTCTATCAATATTGTGATGGATATCATGTTTCCTTTTGTTAAAATACTTGCACAACTTGAATTTTGTAAAGTTGTTTACTTCGAGTATAATTTCCAACAGAACTCATTATGATATAATGAGACCATTTATTGTCATCTGCGCTATTGTCATTAATTGAATAAACTACTCTTTGTTGAATTTACATATTTTTACAATTTCCATTTTTTTGTATGTTAGTTTATATCCTCTCCCTTTATTACCTTATAATGGTCGGGGTAGTAATGACTCGTAGAGAGGATGTTACACTTTTTATTTTATTTCTTATTATTTTTTACATTATCTTATATATGTTTGTATAGTGACAAATCAGCATTATCTCTTTATAATTTGTAAAATTCTTCCTGGCTTCTTTTTTAAAAATAAGTATTATAACGCCCATTTTCCAGTCTTCCGATACCTTTTTCTCTTTCTAAATCACTCGCAACACCCTGCATATCTTTTACAGACATGCTTCACCTGCAGATTTTTTTATTGTTTCCACAGTCAATTCATCCACAGCTAGTGCTTTTCCTTGTTTCATCCTCTTTAATACGTCCTTCATCTCTTTCCTTGTGGAAACTATTTCCTCCTCTTATTCTATTTCTTCCTGCTCCTCTATTTTAATCTAATCCTTCTCAAAATATTTCATTCATAGCTCCATTTTTTCCTCTCCTGTATTAATTAACGTTCTTATTTCTATTTACATCATTCTTGTTCCTTGTATTTTCTCTTTCATTCTGTTTATCACATAGCTATAACATCTTACTTCCTTCCACATCCCGTTTCGTCAGTTACTTCTATTTTTGCATCCAGTCCTTCCGGGATTCTTCTACCTCTACCTCTAGCTTAGCTATTTTATTTTTTTCTATACATTCTTCTTTTGTTTCCTCATTCATAAGCTTAAAACACTTCCTGAATGGATTATTCTACTTCTTCACTGCTTCCTTTACCCTGTCGTTCCACCAGGGTATCTTCTTCCACTTACTCTTATCACTTGTCCACTCACATACCTCCTCTGAAGTTTCCACTGTTCTTAAACTTTTTCCATTTCACCTCTATATTTTGTAACTCATCTTTAGGCATTACGCTTCTTGTCTTTCGTAGGTACAGCTCTCTTTCCTCTTCACTTTCTATATTCCACACCCATATGCCTCTTTCTTGTTTCACTACCTTTCTCATACATTCCCATCCCTTTATGTCTGCCACCAACAGTTTGTGGTCACTATCTAAAGGCACACTTGGTATTATCTTGATATTTAAGGTCTACTTTTTCATTTCTTCATCCATGAGAATTAGTCTAGCACCAATATTTGCTCCCCATTCCAACTGTGTCTAGCAATATTAAGGATTTCTCTATTCTTCTTATAATAACAGTTTTACACTTTAAATTTAATTTTTTGCACATAATTCCAACAGACTTCTACGCTCCTCGCATCTCTCTCACCCTTCTCTCCCTAACAGTCCCTCCTCTCTCTTTTCCTATTTTTGCGTTAGGATCCCCAATTACTTCCGGCTACTCGTTTCCCATATACCTTTCTATATATTACTCAAACGTGTCCTTTTCTTCTACTGGGCACTAAACTTGTGGGACAATGACTTGAATAACATCCATCCTTTTTCCTCTATCAGCTATTGCCATCTTTCTTAGCACGTTATTCGTTCCTATATACTCTGCCTGCAGCCCTTCGTGGTACAGAGAATACTTAAGATAGTAGAGGAAGCAAAACTGAGATGGTATGAAAATATAATGAGGATGGAGAAGGAGAGGATACCAAAGAGAATAGTGGAAATGAAGCATGTAGGAATAATACCACAAAAGTGGCTACGAAATAGTTGGGAGGAGCAAATATCAGAAAATGTGTAAGCGAGAGGAAAATAGTAGAAACATAAGGAGGAAGGATTTTGATAGGTTATAGAAGAAGGAGGCATTTCTTTAAACTGATCTGGTCACAGGCTGGAAACAGTTGTTGAGGATGATAATGACGAATAATAAATTAAACACTTAAATCAGTTGACCATAGCCAAATTATAAGATCAAAGAAATACATTAATTTCACAATGTTTGGTTACTAAATATAAAATAATAATATTATTAAATTAAATTGTGTTATATTATAACGATTATTTCCAATCTCATACTAAATAAATGTAAAGCGCTTATATTATAAATATTATTAAAAACAATAGTAGCGTCCTCTACGGATGTAGATATAACTATCTTAATAATCTATGGTTGGTCAATTAGTTACCATTACCATTGATTTCATTCTTTGATAAGCAAAATGGCGTTATCATTATTAAATAATAACTAACACGTTAAGTATATATTTGGAATTATTCACCGATTTGTTTTAAACAACGCTCATTGCCAAAGGTAAATATGAAGTGTATCTGTTTAATTCAATATTTGACAGTACATTTTTCACAACACCGTTATTTATATTTTTCAGTTTTGGTTCAGTTGGCGCTTTCTTGAATAAACCGGCTACTAAGTTTTATTTCCCTAATTTGTTGTACTTATTAGATAGTTATATTTTTTATTTAAGAGTCCGTTCCACCCCATGGTCTACACCCATCTCTGAGGTAATGTGGTCTAGAGCTACAACTGAATGTCTGAAACATGCTTTCTTTGTAAATTTTCACTACCAAAAATTAATTTATTCGTAAACAACATTTTGGACATAAGAAGGATCTAGTACGCTTTAACTTTTACATCTTAAGCCGTTTCTTTCTTAAAATATCAAAAAGATTGATATCAGCCATACATTATTACAAATATTAAAATACTTTGAACCTAAAAAGAAGAAAAAACCAATTTAAATTAAATATGAAAAAGTTCTACCCACCTAATGCTAGGATCACGATCAACTTAACCTAAATTAACGTAAAGGATCTCATGTGTTTAAATGGAAGCGTTCACGATGCAGTTAACTTAACCTGAGATGTCCTGGAAAGTCTTTTATTTTAAACAAACATTACTTGGAGGGTATCACGCGATCTAGCCAGCCAATCATGCAAGTGATAACACGGCTATTTAGTAATTCATTTGTTGGTATTATAACCAAGGTTAACCCTTTAGTATAAGCTCTAGGGATCAGACATTGAAACAAAATAATTAAACTAAAATAGGAAAACTACATTTATCAAAAAAGTTTAGTAATAGATATACATTACATCGATTGAAAACTGTAAACATTCACAGATTATCACTGTTCAAATAGTCCAAACCACAGATCATACTTGAGAATGAAGATGTTTGGCTCAATTTGCTATGTTAAGTTAGGTGAATCATGATAACACATCTGTTTTCTTAAGTTAAGTCAACTTTAAATGAACGTTAGGAAGTTAAAGTTAAGTTTATCGTGATCCCGGTATAAGTGACGGATATCTTTTGGCCATTCTAGAACTATTCGGACACATTACACTACACCCCAAACATAATTTTTACTGTAAGAAGTCGAGAAAATTGTCTACGCTAACCACAATTAACTTTAAAGTTGAGCTCGACTGCTGAGGACGGGGAGATCGAGGTTCGAATCTCGGTCGGATGAACTGGGGGTGGTTTTTCCTAAATGGTTTTCCACCCTCCCTCCACACAAATGCGGGTTCACTTCCTCTAATTCAACCTTCCCAATTCCCAATCCATTAGCGTAATTAGTACTTAAAGCGTATAAACCGAACGGGCTGTAAGACGCGGTGATAAATAAAACTTTAAAGTTAATTGTGGTAATCATAGTAGATGGTTTTTACATAAATATTTCATTGAATTTAACTACAAATGATTAATCTCGTAGGGGATCACAAGTATTCATAACGACCAAATTAAAGATGCCATAATATTGATGACATCATTGAAATAACACAACTAGTTTATATTAATTGTTATGACACTTTATCACCCCAACTTAAACGAATCAGTCATGTGTAAATTAATTAAATTATAGATAAATAAACCATTCAATGTAATAATTAAACGGGGATGATACATATCATACAATAACATAATAGCAATTTTAGTGTGCACTGTGAAAGATCGCAAAGCATCATGGGGTGTCATCCATACAGTGCACAGAATCAATGTTCACATTTAGAAAGTGATTTGGGCGATGTGTTATCGAGTTTTATTTAAATATCTAGTATTTAATACAAGTGTGAAAAATTTCTATGTCTTGGTATCTTCGATTCTACGTACTATAGTGTGTATAATAAAGTGAATAAAATATTAACACACGGCCCCATTTCAGTGAAAAATAGCCAAATGGGGGACAACTAAGACGTACTGAACTCTAATGTTTAATATGGCTTAACTTCGTGAAGCCCTATTGGCCTATAGTTGTAAAAGGGCTACTAACCTAGAAATCAAAAATAACACTTCTTGTATTTAGCCTACATATTCTTAGAAAATAGTTATGGGGCTTAGTACAAGCTGAGGGTGGGATTCCTTAATTTTTTTTCCCATGTCAAGTTATTAGAAATTTAATGTTTTTTTACCAGTAATATGTCACAACAAAATAAGCATTGATTAAGTTAAATAATGAAATAAATATCGTGAAAAAGTTTTTAAATTGAAAAAAAACAAGAATCGTGTATGTTGAGGCACATGTGGGACATTAGTTAATGGAACAACCACAGCGAGGTACTGCGCACTAACTGTTTAATACACAACACATTTTACTTAAGATATGAAATCATCATAAATGCACCTTAATACTATCATTATACTCACAAAGAAATGGCAAATTGAATATTAATAATAATATAATCATATTTATTTGAAATTAGTTTATCTTTACAACACTTAGCCCAAAGTCCAAACATAAACGACGGAGATTTGATTTTACCTATGATCCCTTACAATATAACTTACCTTATATTATGAAAACCATTTTATTAATATTAATTGAGATTCTTATTTACTAGCGAATTAAATGGTGAAAAGGTTACAGTAGAGCAAGTAATTTGAGAAACTGGCCTAGTTGGCTAACGTGCTTGTTTCGTGTTGAGCTAGACTGCCGAGACTCGAATATTGGTTGGGTGAACTGGGGCTGGCTTTGCCTAGATGGTTTTCCACTCTCCCTCCACGCAAATGTGGGTTCACTCAAATCCAACATTCCCAATTCTTAACCCATTGGTTTAATTAGTACTTAAGCTTATAACTCGAATGGGTGGTAAGACGCGGTGCTGAAATAAAGTCAGTTGAGTAAATAAGTACCGTAATTAAGGATATGCTAAGCCAGGTTGGGTAAGAAGGCCTACCTAATAATAATTACATTATCGTGGCACTACGAGGCCTATATTTTAATATTTTACTTGTGGGGGCTGTCCATGTGCACTGCTGCCAACTCGCTTTAGGTCACATGGAGTGAAGTGTAAGTTTGTTAGATATAAATGGTTTGTGCATGGGAAAAGGGTTTTTGATAAGAAGAAAAGTATAGCCTAGTTAACAACTTACAAGAAATTTGTCTGTTGTGAAAAAGAGAGTAGTAGTTTTGTTGCTGACAATTATTGTCCATTAACCAGCTCTCTAATACGCATACAGCTTCAACTGTGGAGTTTTACCGTTACTCAAGTGAGGTTAGTTTTGAGTCATTTGTTCATCATAAAAAGTTTTTTTTTTAATTATCTAGAATTTAGTAACCCGCCTCGGTGGTGTAGTTGGCTAACACGCTTGTCGTGTTGAGCTCTACTGCTTAGGACGGGGAGATCGAGGTTCGAATCTCGGTCGGGTGAACTGGGGGGCAGGGGAGGGGTTGTTTCCTAAATGGTTTTTCACTCTCCCTCCACGCAAATGCGGGTTCACTTCCTATAATTCAACCTTCTCAATTCCTGATCATTAGCGTAATTAGTACTTAAAGCGTATAGCCCGAACGGGTAGTAAGACGCGGTGCTAAATATTATTATTATTATTATAGAATTTAGTATAATAGAATTCCCTGCATTTTTGTGAGTGTAATGCTAGTATATATTTTTGGATTTTTGGCTTAAAAAAATAGAACTCCCTTAACATGTACCATTCTTGGGTTTCATCCCCAATATTTTTTTTAGGAACGTGCATTTATCATCTACAACAACCCCTTTGAAAGCCAACCCCAGAAATGAGGCACAATTATCTTTTTAACTTATTTTGTTTGAAGAAATCTTGAAAATCTTCAGATGAATCTAGACATTGTAACATCACACAACCAGCTTCTATGGCCGCATGGTCTAAGGTGGTAGACTAGACTGTCGATGACAGGGAGCTCAAGGTTCAAGTTTTGATCTGGTACTAATATAATGATGGTTTTCCACTCTCCCTCCACACAAATGCTATTACACTACCTCTAAATATAACCTTCCTAATACCTAAAACCCTTAGTGTAATTAGTACATAAGCATATAACATAAATGGGTAGTAAGACACATTGCTAAAAAAAACAAGCATTTTACAAAACTAAAACGAAAATCCAAAAGTGCCATGCATGCGTGATAGATGACTTCCCAAAATTACAATTATTAGGATACAAAATTAACTTTAAAACCTTCGATAATTTATATCAAATCTATGTTAATATATTACTAGGGTTCCTACACAACATAACTAAACCTAACCTTTCCTGTGTTAATAAATTTTAAAAATTCCAATAATATTGATTAAATAAACAATTTAATTTCTACCCGCCTCGGTGGCGTAGTTGGCTAACGCGCTAGTCGTGTCGAGCTCGACTGCTGAGGACGGGGAGATCGAGGTTCGTATCTTGGTCGGGTGAACTGGGCGGGGGGTTGTTTCATAAATGGTTTTCCACTCTCCCTCCACACAAATGCAGGTTCACTTCCTCTAACTCAACCTTCCTAATTCCTAATCCATTAGCGTAATTAGTACTTAAAGCGTAAAACCTGAATTGGTAGTCATTATTATTATTATTATTATTATTATTATTAGCACCGCGTCTTACTACCCGTTCAGTTTATTATTATTATTATTAGCACCGCGTCTCACTACCCGTTCGGGTTATACGCACTTACGCTAATGTGTAATGGTAGGGTGATTGTGAGATGAAATGGAGGACCTACAGTTTAACGTGGAATCCGAACCACGGTGGAGGCCTGGCATTCCTCACATTCACAAGATGTCTTGTCAGAGGTGAAGGAAGGGTTTGGTAATCAGATAAATCTGTGCCGGGACCAAGGATTGAACCCCGGCCACCAGCACAGAAGTCCGACACCTTACCCCTAGACCGCCAGGTCACCCGAATGGGTAGTAAGACGCAGTGCTAAATAATAATAATTTAATTTCTATAAGACACAATCATGGGTCAACACTACAAGGCAAACTACATTCACTCAACAGCCAGTTAGTCAATATTATGTTGCTCTTGTGATTTTGGTTAGTTTTGTTTTAATTGTATAACCAGGCCCTATTGAAAACTATCAAACTTTAAAAGTATTGGAAATATTGAGTGTAATAAAATAATTAAATACATAAATACAGTGATATAACAAAACAAAGAGTGTCTTATAACATTAGCGTTATTATCTATCCTCTCACCAAAATTAATATTTCAAATAACCTGCTTTGGTGACCACATGGTCTAATTCGTCACTTTTGCAGTTGACTAGACTCGGTGACGGGGAGATCAAGGTTCAAATCTTGACCAGGTGTACTGAGAGTGGTTTTTCACTATCCCTCCATGTAAATGCAGGTACACTTCCTCTAGATATAGCCCTACTTATACCCAAAACCACTAGCATAACTAGTACATGGTGCTAAAAAACAAAAGAAATTGCAAAGTAATCGTAGACTTATTTTAGTGTACGATATTTCAATATCCTGGAATGTCATCAAAAATATTTTAACACAGGTTAGGTTAGGTTAGGTTAGGGTTTGTTTGCTTGGAATAGTTAGTAATAATAATTAAAATGTTAATTAAGTCAACTTTTAAAATACTTTTGGTGCCATATAGGGACAGTCATTTAAATATTAATGTTCTTTTTTTTTATAAACATTTTTCTTTTATTAAGTTGAGATTTTTTTAATTTTTAAATTACATTGTCCACCTTGTTGGTCTAGGGGTAAAGCGCTTCTCACGACCCAATGTTTAGGGCTCAAAACCGGCCAGGTTCAACATATTTTTTCGGAATGATAACAATCTGTAATAGGCCTACAACTTCTTCGATGGGGAGGTAAAGCCATTGGTCCCATGTTGATTAAAAAGGAAGATATGTGAAAATATCTTTCCCATCAAAATTGGTAGACCCTTTCGCTTTGGCTCATAGAACATTCTTGTGTGTTGAGTTAAGGAAAGTTTGCTTTTTTTGTGGTGGTAAATAATATAAAATTTTCTATAATATGAAACAGAAAATAATCGAAAAAACTTGCCCTCTTTGTGTATTATTATTTAAAAATATAAGAGACACTTAATATCGATTAGAGGTGACCTGGCGGTCTAGGGGTAAGGTGTCAGACCTTTGTGCTGAGGGTCCGGGGTTCAATCCTCGGTCCCGGCACAGATTTATCTGATTACCAAACCCTTCCTTCACCTCTGACAAGACATCTTGTGAATGTGAGGAATGCCAGGCCTCCACCGTGGTTCGGATTCCACGTTAAACTGTAGGTCCTCCATTTCATCTCACAATCACCCTACCATTACACATTAGCGTAAGTGCGTACAACCCGAACGGGTAGTAAGACGCGGTGCTAATAATAATAATAGTAAGAAACTATTTAGGAGAAATCACCCTTAATACGTTCGGCTAGGACTTGAATGCCGTTTGCTAATCTCTCCATCGCCAGCAAAGCATACTAGACAAACAGACAAACTTTGCAAGTCGACCAGAGGAGGCAGACTTGCTTAGCTTTTTTTTCAGGACCCGTGTCTTTAGTGAAACTTGTATTCAAATTTGGCGATATTGCCAAAGTGTAGAGGTTGATGGTAAGGGGTGTTTATTTGGGTTTAAGAACAAGATCAAATCTTGGTTCGTTAAAATATCCGCAACGTAGTTGTTAAAAAGTCAAAAATAATGTTTGAAAACTATGAACACCATAAGATGTGGCTCAAGCTATTTTAAAAACCAGTCCTAAAGCCATGACTGACAACCAAAGGTAGGATCGGGGGATATCTCTATCGATTTATCAAAAGGCAGGGGTGACGCTTTTGAGTACAATCCTTCATAAAACACGTTCACTGAAATAAAAGTGGATAACCCAAAGGGGCAGTAAAACCCAGTGCTATAAAAATGTATCAAAACATTGAGCTCCAATTGGAAACAAGAACCATATATATTATGCACCGAATTGGTATAACATTTCGACCAATTTTATTAAGCTGGCTTTCTCATGTCATACTGCTTTTGGAGCTATGGTAATTTGCGATGTTTATTAGTTTACCACACTAAACATGAAATTCACAGATTATTGAGCATGATTCTGTCTCTACAATTTATTACTAGTAATGTTTTGTTTCTCTTAGCGCTGAGTCTCACTTCTAGTTCTTGCACTGCCATCAAGTACGCTAATTGCTAATACTTTGCAGTGAAACAAGTTTTTTAAAATTTGCTACTGTTCGGTTGGTCCCCGTATTCTACTAATTTTGGTTCTTGGTCCTAAACTCCACCTAATCACACAAACTAATCCAAAATATATAGAGCCTACTTTCTCATGTAATTTATAAAATATTAATTAATTAATAGGTAAATAAATACTCTTGTAAGCTACGGTAGTAAAATAAATATGCCCAGTAACTCTTGCCATACTTTACTCAACATTTACATAACTTCATCACGTAAAGCTTTATATGCCGTATAGAGTCTCTTTTCCACGTGGCTAATGGTTTCACGCTATATACATTTAAACGCCTACAATTTTAGAACACAAGAAAAGGGAAAAACACTAGAATTATTATTATTATTATTATTATTATCACCGCGTCTTGCTACCCGTTCGGGTTATACGCACTTACGCTAATGTGTAATGGTAGGGTGATTGTGAGATGGAATGGAGGACCTACAGTNTGCGTCTTACTAACCGTTAGGGTTATTCGCACTTATGCTAATGTGTAATGGTAGGGTGATTGTGAGATGAAATGGAGGACCTACAGTTTAACGTGGAATCCGAACCACGGTGGAGGCCTGGCATTCCCCACATTCACAAGATGTCTTGTCAGAGGTGAAGGAAGGGTTTGGTAATCAGATAAATCTGTGCCGGGACCGAGGATTGAACCCTGGCCGCCAGCATAGAAGTCTGACACCTTACCCCTAGACCGCCAGGTCACCCAACACTAAAATTATTAAAATATATTTTACCCACTAAACAAAGTCAAGGTGATTGCTCGACAATAATCAAAATGTATGATTTATTTATTTCTCTATCATGTCTTACTACCCATCTGAACTATACATGAAAATAATAACCTTGTTGAGATGATAAGACAGACTAAAGTTAAGAACAAATGTTTAAACTATTTATGTTAACTTATAAACATGTCTTTTTATGGTAATATTTTATTTTGAAATACCATTTCAGGCAGTCACTTGAAGACGCGAGGAATCACTACTGGATCGCAATGACCGGGAGTAATAAAATAGTGCAGATCACAAATATCGCTCCCCAAGCCACCAGAGATCAGATGCAAACTCTCTTCGGCTATTTGGGTAAAATTGAAGATATCAGGTTGTACCCGACTATTCGAGATGTCGCAGTCCCGGTACAGTCGAGAATCTGCTATGTCAAGTTTCATGATCACGTGTGTGTGGGTGTCGCACAACACATGACCAACACCGTTTTTATCGACAGAGCACTAATTGTCATTCCTTACACTTCTGGCGATATCCCAGATGAACAGAGAGCTCTAGAGATCACCAATCAAGGCTCGTTGGTACCAGGTTTACTCCCCGCGGAACCCAAGTTGCCTCCACATGTTACCAACCATTTGGAAGGCATCCCTCCTAATCAGGTAATAACAACTCACGACCCTCGTCTCGAGGCGAACGGTTTGCCCTTGTACCCTCCGTTACCCGCGACGCTGGATGCGAGAAGGATTGAGGAAATCAGGAGGACTCTTCTTGTTGCGGGCATCGAGAGTTCGGTCACACCCCAGCAGCTGATCGATTATTTTTCTAGTGCTGGAGAAGTGAAATATGTAAGGTTTTGTTCTAGAGACGGGGATATGGAACATTACGCCTTGTTAGAGTTTTCCGACCAGAATAGCATAATTGCGTCGCTTCAGATGAATGGAAGCGACTTAAATGGGAAAAGCATCAAAGTGTATCACTCCACACAAGGCATCGTCAAGCCGCAAGCCAAGAGTAATGAGGCCGCCCAGAGAGAAATTGAGGAGGCAATGTCCAGAGTGAAAGAGGCTCAAAATCTTATTTCCGCCGCTATTGACCCTGTGATTGGGCTGCTAGCAAAAGAAAAGAAAAGAAGTCGAAGCGGGTCTCGGTCTCGCCGTTCAAGGTCTCCTTCTCATCATGGTAGGAGGAGGTCTCGCTCGCGCGGAAGCAGGAGAAGGACAAGGTCAAGGTCGAGCTCTAGGCGTGGGGGGCGGTCCCGCAGGTCACACTCCAGGTCACGAGATCGTCGGAGGAGATCCCACAGTCGGAAACGGAAAAGTAATTCTCGCTCACGCTCCCGAAGTCGGAAAAGGTCTAGATCCATATCACGCCGATCTCATTCAAAGTCTAAATCAAAGTCATCACATTCCAAGAGTCATGAAAAGTCTAAAGATAAAGATAAAGATAAAGATAAAGAAAAGGATAAAGATAAAAAAGATGATAAAAAAGAGTTGAAAAAAGAAAATAGTAAAAAGGAAGATGAAGTAGAAAAAAAATATGAGGATAGTACTGCTGAAAACGAGACTACAGAAAATGGTCACATCAAAGAAGCCGATCCGGAAAAAGACAAAGATCCAGATAAAAAGAGTAAGAGTAAGGAAAAAGAAAGCAAAGAAAAGGATAAAAGTAAGGAGAAGAGCTCACGAGACAAATCGAAATCTTCTCGGCCCAAATCTTCTTCAAGGTCACCATTAAAATCCCGACGTCGCTCTCCTTCAAGGCGCGTTAGCCGCTCACCTTCGAGGAAAAAAAGTAGGTCACCTTCCCGTAAAAAGAGTCCCGGTCATGCTCGTCGTCGGAGTGCCTCTGTGAGTCGGAGAAGGAGTGCCTCTCGTTCAAGGAAACGCAGCAGGTCGCCACGTTCGTCTCACAGTCGACCGTCCCCCCCGCGCAAGAGGTCGAGAAGTCGTTCCAAGGGCAGGAAAGATTCTGACAAAAAGAAGGAAAAAAGTCACGAAAGGGACAAAAAAGACAAAGGCACAGATAAAGATAAGAAACGAGAAAAGAAAGAGTCCGAAAAAGAAACAGAAAATACCTCCAAAGTCCCTCGTAACTATGACGAGGAAGAGGAAGGATTTGATGCGCCGGAAAATGAGGAACAACCGAAAAAAGAAGGTAGTGGTAGCACTGGTAGTCACAGTGAAAAAGGAGGCAGTAACAACGGTGATGATCAGGCTGACGAAGACATGGATATTTCAACTTCACCGTAAATCTTGTCTCTTATATCGCTGGAAAAATTTGTTTAGTTTAAAAACCAATAAAATATACCTAGCTTTGAAGTTAGTGTCAAACTTGTGTACAAAACTCCTAATTATAGCAATTTTAAATAAATTTGAATACAATAATCGTATTTATTATGTTGGTATGAGTGGTAATTAATTATTACAGCCAGTGTCCAAATAAATAGAAAATCCTGGGAAACTTTTGTTATCTGGATCAACAAGCAGGCAAGTGTCAGTCTCTAAACAGATAAATAATATACAACTACGTACGGTTGGCCTACACAACATTTGTTTATGCACATATTTTTTAAATTACAAACTCAAAGAAAAATATTAGGTGTTGACAATAGTAATTTTGAAAAATTTGAAGCTAAGTCTGGAGAATTTAGGAAAAATTAAAAACAGTCTGATGTTAAAATAAAATTGCAGCTTGAACTTGAACAATCTAATTAACATGTGTTATATTTTGAACCTTTTTGAAACTTTTTTTTACTAAGCATACAATCTAATAAAGTATCATGTATTCATAAGTCTTTCACAGAAGCTAAGCTCTAAAAAAGGGCTGACTACTTGCTTGATTTATGTAATCTTAGAGCTTATTTGTGTTTGTCATTTCCGATCTAATCTCTGACTTTTATTAAGAGTTTGTTATTAACATTCTCAACTGTTAATTTAGAAATATTACTAAGCTGTAGTGCTTTATTTTGAATACTCTTCATTAAACAAAATCAAACTTGATGTGAATTTGAATTATTTAAAAAAAAAATATTTATGATTTTTAAATAATTGCACAATGCTTTCATTCAGAATAATTAATTTTGCTCTAAAGAAAACTGCATTATTAATTATGTGGATTATTAAAGTCAGTGGTTAACATGCACAACATGTTTTAAATGTTGACCAACAGTTTGTTAAATATCTTGTAATTTTATTCAATTCATTAGCTGATTTATCATATTAAAAAAGTAATTTTATAAAAATTGGGATGGATTTCAATGTTAGTTGCGATTATGGATGTGAATCTCTACTTTACTAATATCAATATGCTCCTTTCGATACTAGTATTTTTTTACTCCATACTTTTTTCCCTGTTACTTTTACTGATATTAGTACTCACTGTCAGGTATCGGATCGGTATCGAAAGTAACAACTTTTTTGCTATCTTCACTCATGCTGAGATTAAAAATTTCCAAAGAGAGACTGTAGAGGGAGAAAAAATGACACAATTTCTCAATTCTCACTCATTTTTTGCATGACAATAAAGGCTCGTTCACACGGGTCAAGTTGACTGGCATCAAGTACTTGAAGTCAAGGAAGCTTGACTCTTAGGATCAGTTTACACGGAGACAGTAGTAGTGTCAAGTACTTGAAGTCAAGCAAGCTTGACTCTTAGGATCAGTTTACACAGAGACAGCAGTAGAGTCAAGTACTTGAAGTCAAGCAAGCTTGACTCTCAGGATCCGTTTACACGGAGACAGTAGTAGCGTCAAGTACTTGAAGTCAAACGAGCTTGACTCTCAGGATCAGTTTACACGGAGACAGTAGTAGTGTCAAGTACTTGAAGTCAAGCGAACTTGACTTTTAGGATCAGTTTACACGGAGACAGTAGTAGCGTCAAGTACTTGAAGCCACTTCCCAAGGAACCCATCAGTCAGTCGTTTGCAAATGGGAACAATAAAGATAGATATGTCATGCAGAAGTGCAATAAGCATATTTTAAAATTTGTTTTAAAGTATTAAAAACTATTATAATTTTCAGGATATGAAAATATAATTATTATCTAAAGCTGAAAGTATTATTACTAGATAAAAAAAAAAATTAGTTTAAAACTTTGTTACCAATACTCACTGTTATCGATACTTACCACATCCCTAGCTGTGATTCAGCACTATAATGGATAATATTGTCAGTTCAACTGTACAGGAACACAAATATAAAGTCTGTTCAGCGTAGGAATTGTTTTCCAGAAATCGGATACACCTTGTTCATTTATTGCCTTTCCCTAAAATCCATCATAGTTGGTTTATCACAAATCAACTATTTATATCTTTACCTCATGTTTAGCTTTAAATAATTCTATATCACTAGAAAATATCATTTCAAATTCTTGTTTTAAAATATAAGTTGGAGGATAACTTGTGAGCTAAAAGTGAACCCCTTTTTTTTAACAACTTTACATTTGGTCCTGGCTTTAGGGTTTTTAAAACGTTATGTTCCATATTCTCCCACCTAAGTGAGGGGAGTACAAGCTTCTCTTGTTAGTACGTACTGAAAACCAGCCGCACCCCCCTCAGTCTTTCTATGTTATCTAACCACTTCAGGGTTCCTACGGTCTGGAAAGGCAGGGAATCTTAGAAAAAGTAAGGGAAATGACAATTCATATCACACTTCTGTTTCATCGGAAATCATAAAACCGCCGAAGGAAGGTGTTGAAGGTGTTGCCAAAAGTGAAAGTAGTGTAGTGCCCCCAAGAAAGCCTAACACCTATGTTAAAAAAGATGATATAACTAAGACAAAGGTCATTTGGGCTTTGCAAGATTTTAACAGATACATCTTTTCAATTCATGCAATAATTTTAGTACAATATTTCAGTTGATTTTTCCTCGAGTGTTCCATTGCCAATGACTACTTTTGGTGGAGACAAGGCTGCATACTTCATTGTGCAAGCTTGGCTTCATTCTTACAGAGCAATTTACTGGATGATCTAAAATCATGTAACAACTTTGTAATATGTTTTGATGAAGCGTTGAGAGAACAAATGGACATTGTAATCAGATACTGGGATCAGTTGTTACTTAAACAAGTGTGTTTTTCGATAGGAGCACCGCTGAAGAATTACTGAAGCATTTTCTGGATGGTATTTCTCCTCTTCCACTCTCTAAGTTTTTAAAAGTGTCAATGGATGTCCCAAATGTCAATTTAAAGTTTATAACACTTCTTCAGGAACACATCGAGTCTTGTCACAGACAATGAAGTAAGTAGTTTGCTAAATCTGGGAGCATGTGGGCTTCATGTTGTTCATGTTGTTCATGGCTCCTTGAGAACAGGAGTGGAGTCTGTTGACTGGGATATAAGTAGCTGATTGCGTCACATGTCTCCAGCTCGTCGAGCATTGTTTACCCAGTTGACAGGATGTACAACTTTTCCATTGAAGTTCTGTGGTGTGCGGTGGTTAGAGAATGTAAAGGGCATTACAAATTTGGGGCCATATTGTTAAGTTTCTCAAAGAAGCAAAACTTCCTAAAACCAAACCTGTAGAGACACTGAAAAGAGCAGCCTGTGATCCGTTCCTAAAGTGTAAACCAGCTTTCTGCAAGACAATTGCAGATGAATGTCAGCCTTTCCTTTTTCATAGGGCTAGATATATTTTATTATTTTTCCATCATTTTCCCTGAACTGATTGGCAAGACGTCTGCTTTATTTTTCTCCCATGAGAGATTGACTTTCTGGGAGGAGGAGGACGAAATAAATGTAATTAAATTAATACTTTAATGCGTATAGTACCGTAACATTTTAATGAAAATCTTGTGAAAAGTTGGCCAGGAAACTTGGGAAAATAGCCAGGGAGATTTTTTTTTACAAATACTATAGGAACCCCACACCTAAGAGGATTGTTTGGATGTGGACATATGTTTTTTAGAAGTGGGTGTATAAATATTGAGTGTAGCTGAGGCTTGTTGACCCGTCCCGAGTAGACATAATGCAACCCCCCNCAAACATTCAATCGTGCATGAAGCGCACCTCTCCGTCCAACAACCGAGTCAACTAGATCAAAAGGTAAACAAACTCGTAACCTCCTCAAGACGGTTACCAAACAACATTAAATTAAAGCTATCAACAAAGTACAGTCCGGGATCTCAGTGTTATGGTCTTTAGTTCCCTGGTTACTTCACTAACTGGAATAGTTCCTAACACAACAGGAATGGTATAACTGCAACTCCCGCGTCACAGTTATCCAACCTAGTATAAACATTTAAGTTACCTACAGACGCTCGTAGTAAACGTGACGTCATAGTAATGTTGCAAGACCCCAATGTAGCAGTAACCTACGTAACATATTAACTCTCGGTATTTGACTCGACAAACAAGGTCGAGTTCAAATACTTCAATACTCTTGAAATGAACTCAAGCTGGGTTTCGAACCCGCAACCACAGACAATCTCTGGTCAAAAACCTATGTTTACAAAAATATAAATTAAAGGATAAATTGGGCTCAGACCCCAAATTTAAGTGGCGACGAAAGCGACGGTCTAACTTCATGCCGCGATAAGCGCATAGCATTTGTAAGCTTTGATATAAAATAAATTAGTAATAAATTCCAAATGGTAATTTTGATAGAGATCCCCCCATGACGCCGAAATAGTAATTTTGATGCGTAAGATAATATTCCTTAAGACCTATGTCGCCGTCCTCACCTCTTGTCCACAAGCCGGTGGGGTAGTAAGTTAAGTGTGATCCCGGTACGGCCAATATATATATAAAATATAATTCTCAGAAAGGGGGGGAGATCGAAGGAAAGGAAGGCTGAATAACATCACAAACTAAGGGGAGGGGAAGTTCGAGACTGACCTCGAAGCTACGCGTGGCCGGAAGCGGAACTCTTCTTTCCTTTTTCTTCGGCTGGCCGGACACGTGTTCGAGCTTCGCTGTGGGCAGGCTAGGCGCGGCGTTCAGTCAGTTGGTCGTATCTTCCGAGTGCGGAGGCCGGTGATCGAGCTAGTGCCGTGTGTTGACCTTCCGAGAGTGGGCTGTCCGAGTTGGTGAGTGTTATTACATGTAAGTCGTTACAATAATAGTTTCTAATCAGAGCTCACTTTTCCTTTCGGCCTTACCAAGGCTCTTGAGGGCTGGGTTTTGATAGTGCAGACACTCATGTTGCAGAGGAGTGGGGCCCTACAGTCTAGATCAGCCCTGGCATGATGACTACCAGTAGCTAGGTATATGTGTGCTTTGAGCTGACCCGAGAGTAGAGGGACAGACCAACAGGGGCAGGTAAGCAGCGCAAATATAACATCAGAAGAGCAGACTGGCTAAGGTTGAGGAGTGATTTTGTGCTATTGTCACCAGTGTCACCAGGCGGCAAAGTGAACCAGAAGGTGAAGCAACTCACCCAAGCTCTAGATGAAGCAACTCACCCAAGCTCTAGATGAAGCCACTCACCCAAGCTCTAGATGAAGCAACTCACCCAAGCTCTAGATGAAGCCACTCACCCAAGCTCTAGATGAAGCCACTCACCCAAGCTCTAGATGAAGCCACTCACCCAAGCTCTAGATGAAGCAACTCACCCAAGCTCTAGATGAAGCAACTCACCCAAGCTCTAGATGAAGCAACTCACCCAAGCTCTAGATGAAGCAATTCACCCAAGCTCTAGATGAAGCAATTCACCCAAGCTCTAGATGAAGCAACTCACCCAAGCTCTAGATGAAGCAACTCACCCAAGCTCTAGATGAAGCCACTCACCCAAGCTCTAGATGAAGCCACGAAAGCGGCAATACCTCTATGGAGGGAAGCTAACAAGGTCATGGGATGGACCACATGCAGATAGTGAAGGGGGATGCTAGAAAATTGAAGAAAGTTTACCAAAAATGTCAGGACATGGCAACTAGGCTAATCCTTCTAGATAAGTGTTTACCAACCTTAAGGAGGCCGTGGACCACCCAGTTGAAAATTGAATAGAGCACGGTCTTCCCCATGCTAACCCTCTTCTCTTAGCCAAGTCTTAATGACTTCAGGCAATTAAGTAAAAATATTATTATTATTATTACTTAGAGTCGGTTGCACAAACATCATTTTGATTCTTCAATCACCGGATTGTCAATCAGCTTGATCATAGATCAAGTAAAATTTTGGCTGCAACAAAGTTAACTAGAGATCAAAAACTCCGATCACCTGACCACAGATTTGACCGTAGAATCAAATAAAACTAGCATGACAATGCTGTAAAAAGTTGTATTTTTGAACAGCTGTCTGGTGTAACATAGCCTAAACGTATACACCAGATTGGCTTTGTGGATCTTTTTCTCTTTATTTGTTTAATTAATACACATACATTTGTTTGAAATTATTAATAGACGTTTGTATTAATTGTATTATTATGGTTAGGTTATAAAATGAGCATTAAAAGTCTCTATATCATTTCATAATAACATAATGAGTGAAAAGAAATCCAGAAGTCCCAACTTTACTTCAAATGAGCGTGTCCTGTTATTGTATTTGTTGGAAGAATACCTGTAGATAATAGGAAATTAAATAAAAACTGATGCTATGACAAGTAAACAGAAAGATGCATCCTGGAAAAGTTTAGCCGACGATTTTAATAAAAGCACATCTGTTCAGAGATCCTAAGAACAATTAAAAATATACTTTTAAAACTACAAGAGGAGAGTTAAAAAAGCAACAGCTGAGACAAGGTAAATTGTTTATTTCATGAAACACTTTATAGTATTATACAGTATTAATATTATCATTTCTATAAATGTTAAATATTTTTTGTCACTAGGCTTAGCCTAATATATTTTCTGAATTAATAGATTTTAATTTTATTGTTTCATGAATTTAATTGTTTTTATTGTCACTAAGCCTAACCTAAAATACTATTCTGTTAATTAATAAATTTGAACTTTATATTTTCATCAACTCAATTGTTTTCACTGTTACTAAAACTAACCTAACACAATATTTTGTGAACCAATAAGTTTAAACTGTATAGAATCATCAATTTAGCTGTTTTTTTTATTGATACTAACTCTAACCTCGATAATTTTTCTGGATTTATTAATTTTAAAGTTTCATAAACTGATTAATTTACGGTCACTAAACTTAACTTAACATAATATTTTCTAAATTAATAAATTATAAATTTGTAGTTTCATGAATTAAATTATTCTTATTGTGACTAAACCTAAGATAACACATTTTCTGAATTAATAAATTTGATTTTAACAATCCAGATAGTTGGCTTAAGTGTAAATAGTGAAATTTTCAAGTGTTTTTTTTTTCCAGGTGGAGTTGTATAAAACTGATGATGGAACATTCACCAAGCAGATGGATGTTGTATAAAACTGATGATGGAACATTCACCAAGCAGATGGATGTTGTATAAAACTGATGATGGAACATTCACCAAGCAGCCGGATGTTGTATAAGACTGGCAGTAGAACATTCACCAAGCAGCTGGATGTTGTATAAGACTGGCGGTGTAACATTCACCAAGCAGCTGGATGTTGTATAAGACTGGCGGTGTAACATTCACCAAGCAGCTGGATGTTGTATAAAACTGGCGGTGGAACATTCACCAAGCAGCTGGATGATGAAGTATCTAAGCTAATGGACTTCTCAAACCACAATTTATCCCATTAGTAAATTTAAGTGACAATGGCGCAGGATATCACTTTGAATTTCCTGGAGAGGAAAAAGTTGAAAAGGTAATTATTTGTTATTGAGTTGGATAGTGGTATTTTGTTTCATGATAAATTAAAACAAAACTGTTGTTTATAAATAACAATGGTTTATTATTTTTATAGCAATCAGAAGAGTGTTGTCAACCCTACTCATTCAGCTATTATTGAGAATCCTGCAGTGGTGGCTTGCAGCAACTCTACATTAATGGAAAATAATCAAAATGAGCCATTACTTTCAAATGCTCAAAACAAAACTTGTCAATCACAAACTCTTCATTGATGTCGCTTCCTACAAAAAAGAAGAAAATCAATTTCAAAAAAAGACTTTTCATTTCATCAGAGTAATTTATAAGGATTCACAGATACTAGGTGCTTTGTTGAGAGAAAGAAAATTCAGCTTCTTGAAGAAAAACATAAGATGGAAATGAAAATCCTTCAGACAACATTAGAAATTCAAGAAACAGAGCTTCAAATTAAAAAATCTATGCTGGAAATTATATTGATTGAACTAAGCAGCTTGTAATACTATGGAATAAAAGCGCCACGCTTTGGGCGTCAATTGTAATACTATCGGTTTATCGCGCCACTCTTTCGGACATCGATCGTAGAACTATGTGATCAATCACCCCGCTTCGGGCGTCGATTGATTCACTGCGGATTAATTCCCTGTTATTGCTGTGATGATTTTATAGGTTGTCTTAAGCTTCGTGATCGAGCGCCTATCATCACTGTATGGAAAAGATACCATTTAATCAGCCGTCTATAGCGCCGTGTTCGAGCACTAATTAAATCGGTATTAATATAATTAAAGAAAGAGAAATGTTGATGGCTGTTATTTCACACACGGTTTATTTATATTACACCAGTAAATTACTTGCACATATTTCAATTAAATGTTTCTTATCACTGCACACTTGTGATATTGAAGTGACTTATATAATGTGTTAGACTGTGACTGACTCGTGCGTGAGAGAGGTCCAGGAGATCGTCCTCCTCATCGTGCCATAAACATACGTACAATGGTTTATATATGACATACTCCTTGCATTTTCTCCCCTGCTCAACAATGTAAAAACTAACCAATAGACAGAGTCCTGGCGACACGTTTTGTAAAGGCTAGCTTCTTATTGGTATAAAGAAATGGCGTGTTCTGCCAAATACTATGAACTTGTTCCCTTTAACAAGAAGCAACGCAGTTGCTCTTTTACCAGGAAAGATGGTATAAAAAATATACTTTAGGGTGAGATCCTTTTCACATATTTTCTGGGAATCGCATGTTTCTTCATGGATGAATCTTAAAAGGATACTCTACCTATATTACTTTAAAGAAAAATTACCTTCATCCATGACTTTTTACATAATTTAGATTAATCCAAATCAATATCGTTACAAACTTGAAGAATTAATATTTAACCAAGGCTACTTTGACTATATAACACACATTTATTGTTTTTCATTATTATAAAATAAAACTTATTGTTTAGGTAATGTAATAATTTGTTCATTTCCTAACGAACTATTGACCTTGTATGTGAAATCGCGCAAACTTTTCTTTTTTCTTTCTGTGAGCCTCTAGGTCGTCTATTTGAATGTCAATTCTTCCTTCAGCTGGTAGATTTTTTTCCTTTTTCACAAACTTCACATTTGTCTTTCTTTGGCAAATGAAATCCCACATTGAAACGAATCAGAAAAATGTTTCGAAACACTTTTTCGCTAACATATTTTTGTTGTTATCATTGCAATCTTGTTTGTATAATTTGTACACAAAAGTCATATTTTTTATGTGTGCTGACAGGTAACGCCCTGTGTCTGCTATGCAGTAGGGAGAAGGAACACCTGACCTTTTTTTATGTAGTTTTCAAGAGCTTCTTGTAGATTTAAAGGGGCTTTGTTTTTCAGCTCTCCTTTACCTCGACTTTCTCTCTTTGCCATATTAATGTCAGTTTTATTTTATTCGGTATAGCGTATAGCCTTCTGCTTTCCTACACCTTCCACAGGAAGGTAGTATTTCTTTGAATATTTTTGCTGGTTATCAACATTTGCATACTTTATTTTAATTTCTACTCACTCTACATGTGAAACTAAAAAAATCCCTTTGCTATAGGGAATTTTTCATCCAATAATATTATCAAAAATTACTTTACGCTAGTTTTAATTACAATTTAGACCACACTTGTAAGAGCATCTCATACCTTCACAAGGGTTGGGTTTCACCTTTTTCTATCATGTTTAACTATTTTATTGTGTTGAGTGTAAATTTGGCCAGACAATCCTAGTTTCTTATTTATTTGCCAAAAATTTCCCTTTTTTTCTCTCTTTCGAACTCCTGCTTCACCAACAATCTCACTCTCACTCTCACTCTCATTGGAATTAGTGCTTATGTTTTCAACATTTGTCTCTTTTTCCTCAAGACTATTTTGAACGTAAATTTCATGATTTGTATTATTGGACTGAAGACTTGTTTCCAACCAGACTAGTTTCTGGGGCATGACTATATCATCCTCCAGGACAAAGGAAGCAATTGAACCCATGGGTCAAATGGTATATCATTAGAAACAAACTCCATCAGCGATGAATCAACATTTATGTCAGTTTAATTGGAAGATAACAATTACAGTTTTCAAAAATTGGATCAGTTATAAAATTTTCACATTTGTGTGTCTCCACTAGATCTATCACTTGAGAAACAATACTCTCTGGTATATTAACTATAGACATTGGATTCAAAATATGAATCTCACTATTGTCTTTTGGCATAGCTGACAAGGAAGTTAATAATGGTTAAATTTTGTTTGATGTAGTTGTATAAAATTCATTTCAATTAGCTACTGTAGGATTCTCTATCACTGGTTCCTGTGGATCCAGGTACCAAGCCAGAGTGTTCATCTATTCTATCTAATATGACAGAGAGCCATATCAACCATTGCTCTTCCCCTTGAATGTGTAATCTGTAAATAGTGAAATAATAAAATAAGACTACTACACTAATGAGAAGTAGCAAATAAATCTAGGCTATTTATACTAATTTGATCTAAAATTCAAAAGTAAACATTAAGTGCTCTCAGCCTAAGCTTAAAATGATATGAAAATTCTTATTTAAAAATTACTTTAATCGAGTTGAGCAATATTATTTGTAAATATTACTATTCAATGTGTTTAACCTAAAAAAATAAACAACACTAAAAATGTTATTCTAGCTAGTAGATAAACAAGACTTAAAAGAGTGTAGTTTTTTGATTACTTACTTTTTTCATTTTCTGGTTAACAAATTGCTCTAGATTTCTTGAACTACATAAATTGTTTAGAAAATAAGAATAAACATTAATACAAAAGATTTATTTTAATTATTCTTTACTTCCATAACAGTTGCTACAACATTGAATTGTAAACAAATATGACTGTAGCAGTTGCTTGCAATAATGCAGACTACTGTGCTTTACCAGAAAATAATGTTTAAATACAGCACTAGAATGATACCAGCTTAGCTACAAAATATTTCACCTCCTTTGGCAGATTTTTAATTAAAAAAGGAAACATTTTCTCCGTTCTTTTATTCAATCAAATTAATATTATGTGAACAACACACACAAAATAATGCATTATTAATCAATTATAGATTTATAAAAATCACACATAAATGAGGGTTAAGCTAGTTGGCCGTTTTGTTTCTAATAATGTTAGCATATTGGTTTAGGCTTACGCCAAGTGGCTTGAAATAATTTATAGTTCTTGTTGGTTACGACCTTCGGCTACACCAATTGACCTGTTTGTAAAATATCCAGAGTGAGTTCAACAATAAAGGTAAAATGATTATTTAAACCATTGATAATAAATTTAGGGTTACGCCACTTGGTCAAAAGGTGTATTTTAAGCTAGAGAACACAAAAACAACCTAACATCGATTTTTGAAATTTTGATGGTTACACCCATGGGCCCTTATACCCTTGAATTATGTTTGAAAAACATATTAGAATGTTAAATTTTAAAAAGATATGAAATTAACTCCAGGCTATTTCTAAGATATTCAGTGTGATTTTTGAACTATAATGTGTTTCACCAACTGTGAAATTCTCGTGGTGATACTCTTGCTAGGAGCTAATCTCGTGTCATTGCTTGCGTCTAGACGATTTCTTTGCTTGTTTTTGATCAAAAGTAGAGTATAAAGTTCCTGTTCACACTAAAAGGTCGTCGAAAATACCGTAATGTTTGGGTAAAGTCTCGCCGCCTTACACCACAACTCTTGTATGCTTACACCAGATCAAACCAGTCCCTGAAGTTCTATAACCTCTTCTTGGATTTCATCAGGGGGATCCTTCGGATTGACAGTGAAAGGATTAAGAATTAGTTTCATAGTGGCTTCACTTTCATTTTTGCCATATTCTAAAAAAATAACGGGTGAATTCGCCTTTGAATATTTCTGACACAATTTGTTACTTTGGACCCCATTTCTGACGGTAGCGCAGTTCTTGTCATCTGCAAGTACTTTCAACTTTGGAAACGCTGAATAGTTTTCTTCCTGAACTTTGTCAATCCACGGACCAATTTTGTACAAAAATGCGTGAATTTTGTCTTCAAACACACATGTTGGCGATACCGTCCAAATTTTCATATCCAGAACCCTATAGCTGCATATTTATCTGGTTCTAATAGGCAAAAGTATCCACGAGATAGGCCAG
The DNA here is from genome assembly GCA_902151425.1 of Timema shepardi. Lineage (NCBI taxonomy): Eukaryota > Metazoa > Arthropoda > Insecta > Phasmatodea > Timematidae > Timema > Timema shepardi. Next base: position 43,503 of record CABFVX010003613.1, on the reverse strand, counting down.
TTGAATCTCAAATTTTCGTTCACAAAACTTCTCATATTGTTGCAATTTTCTCTCTAAAGAACACTTTTAACTCTCTTCTTAACTCATACAAACGTTCCAACATGTTTCCTTTGGAGAGCCATCGAACCTCGGTATGAAAAAGTATGGTCTAGTGCTCAGCGTCAAAGACTGCGCATAATATTTTTTTTAAATACGAGTGTTTAGAATACTATTAACAACATTCACCATCTTTATGGCCAGTTTTATTGTATTGGCCAGGCCTTCCGGCACCGTTTTGGATGCTAATTATTATTAGCACCGCGTCTTACTACCCGTTCGGGTTATACGCACTTACGCTAATGGGTAATGGGTAGGGTGATTGTGAGATGAANAATGTGTAATGGTAGGGTGATTGTGAGATGAAATGGAGGACCTACAGTTTAACGTGGAATCCGAACCACGGTGGAGGCCTGGCATTCCCCACATTCACAAGATGTCTTGTCAGAGGTGAAGGAAGGGTTTGGTAATCAGATAAATCTGTGCCGGGACCGAGGATTGAACCCCGGCCGCCAGCATAGAAGTCTGACACCTTACCCCTAGACCGCCAGGTCACCGTTGCATGCTAATGCTTGTGATGAATAACAGTGCGTCGTCAAAGTGAAGGAGTTTTTCCGTTTCACCAACGTTGCTCTGACCTAGCGGGAACTCCATACGTACAAAATTCAGCGAGGTTCTCCCACTTAGGTCTTGCTTCTCAAAATAATCAAAGATTATTTTCATGACATTTTTTTCTTTCGATGATGTCTTCAACTATGGAATAGTAACAATTCTTCCTTAATTGGGTTATCGTCGTCTAAAAAACGAACAAAAACAAACAACTGACATCACTAAGCAACATCAGTACTTTCATCACATTGCAGTCCTGGGTCATAGAAGACTCAGTACTTCTCTTTGCCTCCATTACATTTCTTATTGTGGGTTGGCTATAATATACTCAATACATTTCTATAGTACACAAGCAACATGGGTAAATAGAGAGAGAAAAAAATATTTATGATAATAACATTTTAAATAGCCCTGACAAATAATATAACAATACTAGCACGACCCCTGGACTAGCAAGTCATGTTGAAAAAACCCCTTGAAGAACTGTATTCTGACCCCAACACTAAACACCTGACTCGCCTGCAATTATTCAGCGCTGGACTACAAGATCAGCACACGGTCATTGCAGCTCCAGGTAACAGTTATATTAAATAGGGAGCGTGGTAACAAGAGCCAACAAATTGGTAACATGGGATAGGTACTATTAGTACAGAATCTAGCTGAAATGTTACTGTAAAATATATAATTATTATTATTATAACACTGATACACAAAGATTTTGTACCAGAGCAACTAAAAGGTGATCTAAATGTAATTATTTTTGTTAATTTCAAAACTGTTCTCAGAATTTTCCTTTCACCAATAATTTTAAAGTTATTCCCACTTTTAAGATTATACAGTGCATGAGGAAACACTCTCCCAACCGGAATGGTTAGTAATCGCAGTAAAGTTGACAGAACGAACCCCCTGCTTTAGGGCAAACCTTTCAAACCTCTCTTTGCAACCCCAAGTTGTTAAAGGCCATGCCAATGACCTATTTTGTACATAATGAAAAAGGTGCATACAATATATATAGAATAAACAGAGTTTAACAAAATGATTTATTATAGTAAACAAAAGATAAATTGTCATAAATACAAGTTTCACAAGATTGAACAATTAGCAAAGAGCAAATAAAGAATGTAACATTTACACAGTCTCACTTGGTAGAGTTTTATTATTAGGTATCCATAAAACTTGATGGATTCTTAGCTGATAAATCCAGCTAATTGAAGGCTATGAAACAGGTGTCTCAAACGTACTACTGCTGGTCTTATTCCCCTATGGTACTGCCAGCATAATATAGTACATTGATAACTATAAATATCAATGCTAAATCAAAACCTAATCACAGGCAAATATAGAAATAGAATAATTAGCGCGGACCCCACAATGAATATAGGGCAATTTCCTTGGTTTGCGCCATTAAGCCAATACTCAGCTAATTCACAGTTTTCAACAACATTTACATATAAAGTCCTAAACTTGTTTTTTAAAGAAAACAGACATCCTGGTAGTAGCCCCAAATATTAAAAACTAATGTTCAGGACGTTTAGGACGTCATGACTAAATTCGGAACAAAGTACTAACGAACTCGTGACTCAGACTAAGTCTCAACACTAACATTCTTAGCCAGAGGCTTTAATGTAAGAACAGTGCCATGTGACACGTAAATAATCTTAGCAAACATCTATGCTCAATTTAGACATACGAAATTTAGTAAATCAAAACAATAACCATTCTTCTAGAAACAAACGTGGCTTCTCTTAAAATAAAGACATATAATTTTCCTTTGAAGAAGGATGCATACTTTACATTACTTTTCTAAAGTCCAAGTAGCAAAGACTTGGCCTCGACGACAGTATACCAGTACCGCTGAACGCGTCGTCCATGTTCACGGCGAATAGAGTCGGGCGACCCCTTATCCAGTTGTCACGGCTGAAGGTGGCGAATCTGACGCCGCAGTCTCCATGGTATTTCGTGTCGGCGCCGGGCGGGGAATATTTCTGGTTGTCTCGACGCGCTGTGTAACTTTTCTACGATTTGCTATCTCAGGCCGGCCAGTATATATACCCAACCTGGCTAGGACAAGAAGAAGAAGAAGAAATGGGAAATAAAAAAGAAAGAACAGGCAGAAATAAAGGAGAATAAACGTGGGGAGAAAAGGAAAACAAATGAACAATATCAAAGTTTCTTCAAATGACCACCAGTATCTCTGTGTGCGCAACAGGTCTAGGAGTCGATTCTTGACCTCCAGTCTCTTCACCAGCTGAGTTCAGCAACAGCGCACGTTTGGGTCGGCCATGATTGAGAACCTCGTGTTTTTTTAAAAGAATGATATCTGCAGACATCTGGCTGGGGTGAGCTTGTTCATAAATATATAATATCATAATATATCTGTATTAATTTACTTATTTAATATCCACTGTTATTTTTATGAGAAGTAAGGATATAGACATATTTTTAAACATTTTTCGTGTGCGTACACCACGTGGCCGTAGTACGCCAGTTTTATGAATTATTATCCACCGGGAAAAGCGAAGTGTTAAAGTCTTTAGTTCATAAACACAATAATATTAGTCTTCTTCTTTGATATTTAACACCGTAATTATCAAAAGACAATATTTTTGATCAACCACGTGTTAGGAGGTTAGACGATAGGTAAATTTCGTAGATCAGAAGATATAACTTTAGAGACAGATTAAATTAAATATGCTGATTTAATTTCTGTCTCGCATAAAATCCCGAAAATATTAAATATTTTCTTGTAGCTGTTCAACCATTTGGTTGACACGCTACAATAAGTCAGATATTTCCTTGCTTATTGTCAAAGTCAGCACGTCTGGCCAGGCAGTTGGTGGTCAGAGTTTGTACTGTAAACGTCTAATGTTGTGTGTTTATTTATCATAAACTATTATTTATGTAGTTCACTGTGCATTTCATAATGTTTATGTAGTTAATTGTACATTTTATAGTGTTTAAAATACTAAGACACACAACTCCTAAATTGTGCCAGTCATCCGGACTCTTTTTGCTACATGTGTGTCGAGGTAGCATTTAAAAATTGCAAACGTGGTTTTACTCCACTCATTAAGAAGTGATTTAAGCTTTACTTTGGATGTAAAATTGGTAACAAAGATACAAATTGGGCCTCTAATTTTCATTGAGTCACTTGTGTCAGACTCTTCATGGTTTGGTCAAAGGATTCTCGACACATGAATTTTGTTGTTCTAATGATTTGGCGGGAACCAAAAATCACTCTACAGATTGTTCCTTTTGTCTTTCAAACATTTCGGGCATCAGTTCTAAATCAAAGCATACTGTGATATACACAAATTTACCATCTGCCATGAGGCCTGTACCTCATAGTGAAGAATTTACAATCTGCCATGAGGCCTGCACCTCATAGTGAAGAATTTCCTGTGCCAAAACCTCCAGAAAATGCCACACTAAATGATGAACACGAGAAAGAGCCTGTAGAGCATAGTGATGATGTAAGGTTTGATCCATCTTTTGAATATTCCTGTGTATCTTCTGAACCACATTTACTTACTCAAGGTAATATCAATGATATTGTCCGAGATTTGAACCTATCCAAAAGGCGAGTTGAACTGTTAGGCTCCCGATTGAAAGACTGAAATCCCCTCCACAGAGAAACAAGTATATCTTTTTAGAGAAAGGCATAGTTACTTTAAGGATGCATTTTACTTTGAAGATGGACTTGTTTTTTAGAATTATGTTTGTTCAGTTTTGGAAGAACTTGGTCACGAGTATAAAATTGCTTGGACTTCAACTTGGTTTCACGAAGTACTGCTGTTTTCTTTGTGAGTGGGATAGTAGAGACCGGAGAAACCGTTACACCCAGAAACAGTGTCCAAAGGGGACGTTACTAACCCCAGGAAATAGGAATGTTGTAAATACACCACTTGTTGATCTGTAAAAAAAAGTGTATCTACTTCCAGTAGTACGTATAAAGCTTGGTCTCATAAATAACTCGTGCATGTACGGCAATCAGTTTATGAACCATTTGTAAACAATATATAACCAAAACACAATTATCTCTAGGAATTGTTTACTCTATTCTACTGGGACACAATCACAATAACACTGTACAAGACTACAGTAGCCCCATGGCTTCTTTGGTGCTGACTGACAGCTCACAGCTGACTACTGACGGCTTTGAAAAGTTACCAGACCAAATTTGAGCCATATCATCTGCAAAAACATGTGTTTAGCAGCTGTCACTTCTGACAGTCAAAATTTAGGTATATACCTAATTGTTGACTGTCGAAAGTCAGCTGTGAGCTGTCAGTCAGCACCAAAGAAGCCATGGGGCTACTGTAGCATTGCCAGTCTTGCCAACTTGTTAGCTTAATAATTCTCTCGACATAAAACGTATTTTAGACAACCCAACATAACAGTTAAAGCAATGGATAGAAGTGTATCTGGATTTACATACTTAAGAAAAAAATTCCCAAGGATCTGTGATACAAATATCAAAGAGGGAATATTTGTAGGACCTCAAATAAGCTCACTAATTCAAGATGATAACTTCGATGGTCAGTTGAACAAAGCTGAAAACGTTGCATGGGAATCTTTCGATGGTATTTGCCTGAAGTTGTTTGGGAAACGTGAGGCAGAAAACCACAAAGAAATAGAGGATGATATCTTAAAATCTTACAAGACCTTGGAATGTAACATGTCTTTGAAAATACGTTTCCAGGATTCATACCTGGATTTATTCCCGGCAAATCTTGGAGCAGTCAGCGACTAACATGGCAAACGATTCCACCAAGATATTTCTGGCATAGAAAAGCGGTAATAGGGCGAGGGGAGTCCAAGTGTGCTTGCTGACTATTGTTGGACCCTTAAGAGGGAGGTCCGTAAGGTAAAATACAGGAGACAATCCTATACTTCTGCCTTTTAGGTAAGATAGTCTTTGCAATGTATATGTCACAGGAAAAGTAGATTGTTAGGGAGAGTTGGCTCGGCCTAGGTAAAGTCGACTCTTACTAAAAGTATCAGTAAAAGTTGATTGAGAATAAACATATCAACTTTTCCTAGGAAGAGTTAACTATGCCTGATTCAAATATATTAAAAATTGACACATAAACACCAGAATTGAACCCGGAACCTTTGGCTTAGCGTACTAATGCTCTTCAATTGATCTCCGTAACAATTATTCATCCCCAAAGTTTCGCCTTTCATTTATACTTAATACATGGTGTTGCTTTATTTCATATGTATGTGTTCTAAATGATCATAATGTTGTAAACTTAAAGTGGGTGTCATTAAAAATCCTCACGTGATAAATAAATACTAAAAATATATTTTGATTCAGTACAAAAATTGTTTGGGTTCACCTATTTCTGTTCTTGGGACAAACATTTTTTTTTGTGGGCCACTGTAGTTATAAATAAATATAAAAAAAGTTATAAATACCTACCCAACTGAATTAAGTTAATTATAAAAATAAAATTGTTATTTGTAGAGATGGAAAAATATAAGCAATTACAGCTTATTATCTGAAAACCCTAATGTGTGTCTTGGGGTTCGATCTCATACTTCATGGTTGTAGTCAGCACAGGTTTCTTCATTTTGAAAATATTTGGTACAAGAAAAAATAAACAAAATAACCTTGAAATAAAATTACGAGACTGATTTTAAAACACGTCCAGGCCAGGGACCTTCTTTCCGTGAAACTTGTTTGATCTTGGATGAAGCTGGGGCTCGGTATTATGCCAGCCGTTATAACAATGCAGTCAGTTGTTTCTATAGTTAGGAGCTCTGACTCCCATTGTAGATATTAATTAGGGTCCACTAATGGCCCATTACACCCTTTCACCTTTTCCCAAAGTTTGGAGAGTTTAGGTCTCATTCCTTCTACCCTCAGTTCTAGCAATCCTTTAATTCTGATCTCATGCTCGTCTGCTTCCAATCTATTGCTCCCTACAATATTATGTTTAAGCTAACCAATAAAGCTCAAACTTTCCTATGGGGGGG
>CABFVX010003613.1:24649-36785 GCA_902151425.1 Timema shepardi | reverse complement strand
AGTTTATGTTCTTTCTTTATCATTGATTTCTACCCATCTAAAAATCTTCGAACATGACGAATCTTCTAAAATATTACCTATAATATAACCGGGAGTTGGAAAACAGAGCAGTTTAAGAACTTGGAAAGTCTGCTGACAAAGGATGTCTACTGAAACAAGGAGATTAAGTTGAGGATGGTCACGACTAAGGAAGCTTTCAACAAGAAAAGTTTACTGCTTACCAGTAAGTTGAGTTTGGAACTGAGGAAGAAACTTTGGAGCATCGCACTATATGGAGCAGAAACTTGGACTCTTAAGAAGATGTAAAAGAAATACTTGGAGAGCTTTGAAATGTTGTGCTGGAGAATATTTGAGAAGATCAGGTGGACAGACAGGGTTCAAACAGATATACACAGTGCACTGAATTCCCTATGTTCTGATCTAGCGCCTTTGGGGTTTTGGATCATCGTACCACCCAGCTATAATTAGGTAAACTGGGTGGTCACCTAACAATATCACTTGCGTAGCCAAATCATTATCTGTTGAATTTGCGCACTGAGTTAACATAACCTCTCTGTAGCGTGTCAAAACGTCAAATCTTTATGATAACACAGCTGACCCATTGGCCTCGCTCTTTTTTCCCCTCGGGATCTTAATAACCTGTTTCTTGATGGTAACACAGGATCTTTTTCCCCTCTCTATTATTTTCAATAAATTGATCTTATTCTTTTATTTATTCTAGTTGTCCATCCTGGTCTAGGCGCTTATATTAGTTGGTCTTCTTCTCTAGATGTTATCCTTCGCTAGTTTTTCCACCCCGGGTATTTTATTTCCCCGGTACCCTCCACCTCTGAACCTCCTGGTTCACAAAAATTTTGGGATTCTTCAGGCACTCTCCAGTGGTGGTGAGCAGCTCCTTATCTGCCTCCCGGGGAGGCGCCTAACAGAGATAGCGCTCCGCCTACTTCTAAAAACCACTTGACCCTAAACTAAACTAAAATAAACTAACCTTAAAAATACTTGATTAATCCTACTATTCTTCTATCTTACTTATTGTCAGCATTGGCGAATTTCATTTATTATCCGATTCTGGCTTATTTCTGCGCTCATGGTCGTACAGAGGGGATGCATAACCTCCGTCCTTCTCAGCCAATCATCTCAGAAAGTCTGATGGATTGACCCAGCCGTGTTTGTTTCCAAACACGCCAAGCCTCTTGTACAGGGACATTTCCCTTGATATTCTGTATCCGGGTCTTGATTTTCACCACCCACATCTCGGCTTGCAGGCTCTTCCGACATTTACACATCAAATATCACCGCTTGCCTTTTGCTGCAGGTGGTCCTAAACTTTTCTCTTCTTCCTTTTCATGGAGCTAATTTTAATTTATTTTCTACCTCACCCAATTTAAGAGCATATTTCCCTCTGATATTTCGCCTACACTCAAGCCACTGGTCTCTGTCTCGCTATCCTCTTCCTATTCTTCTACTTCAATTTCTTGTATTTTTCCTCCTACATTCTTTGCCATATACTTCTTCCTCTCCATTTCTGACATCACGCTCGCAATGGATTCTAGGTATACCCATTCATCCGGGTCCCTTAACACGTCCCACACCTGTCGTCCTTGAATCTATTTTATCTATAGTTTTCTTATATTTATTGTCAAGACACAATATAACCCAACGTTCTCAGGTGTATCTTCGTTCCCACATTCTCAGTCCTTGGTATCTACTAGGCCCAACTATTAACATAGCCCTGTATGGTCCCTTTCCAGTAATGTAGCGCATTAGGCCTTTTGAAGGGACGAGATGTTTCATTTATAACCTTTCCCAAATATTCGGGAAAAATTGGTGCGCTCTTTTGCTAGTAGTGCTTGCGTCCCATTCTTCCTGCCACTCCTCTTATAGTGCCTAAGCGATTCCATCCGCCGAGGCTGTCCCTCTTTTCGTCAGTTGCTCTACCTTAACAACATAAACCTTCTTAAACCAATACAGGGGCCCTTTCTTCCTTATTTGCAGGTCCAGTGGCAATATCCCAAGAGCCACACATAGCCTATGGGTGGTGTTATATATTCCTCAGTTAATCTTAGTAAGTTTGTTCGCTGAAGTCTTCTTAAGAAGTTTTTAGTCTAAATGTCCAAGTGCTGGCACCATATCCCACTATGGTGTGGAAAATTGTCTGAAGATTTGTGTTTATGAGGGTCATAAGCAGTTGAAAGCGCCTTTACCCTATGCTTATAATATAGTTCATGACCCTCATTTCCTTAGCACACACCGTCTCCACGTGCTCTACGAAATTACTTTCTCGTCAAGCGTATCCCCCAGGTACCTGTTGGATCTACTTATCCTGATTTTAAATTCCTCTACTTTGATGATTGGATCTCTTTTTACAATCCCCTAAAGACCATGTATGTAGTCTTTGCTGGCGCCATCTTCAATTTGACACTACTGCACCACTTACTCATGCTTTCAAGCAATTGTTTGCATTTACCTTCAATATTACGTATTGAGTTTACACACACTATAATTAACAAGTCGTTGGTGAAGGCAACAACACCCACCGCCACAGGGATAGCTTCCAATTTAGTTAGACTTGGTTCCATACCTATGTCCCAGAAGACTGGCCCACATACTGATCCCTGGGGACATTCCTTAGTAATAATCTTTTCCACTTTCCCTTCTGGACATCTCAGGGTGGCGCATCTGTTTCTGCAATAGTCTCTCAAACTCCGAAAGCCTCCACGAAGATTTCCACTACGTATTTATCCACCTCAAGATTGACCAGGCTCATAGACCTCACAATCACATCCTTTGTATACCTGACCTTCCGAAAGCCATACTGCCGCTCGTGCATTCCTACCCACTCTCTATGTCTCAATATTCTCTCACACAAAACCTTCTCTTGAAGTTTCTCGCATGTATTCAGCAGGCGGATTGGCCGGTATGACTTTGCGAGTTGCGGGTCCTTGTCCTCCTCCTTACTTGGAATTATTACCTCGCTCTGTTTCCAGATATTGGGGATCCTACCTTGAGCGAGGCATTCGTTTATGAGTGATGCTAAGATGGGAGATATTTTCTCTCTGGTCTGCTGTAGCACTTCAGCCCTTATTCCGTCTGGACCGAGTGCTTTCTTTTTCCTTAGGGAGCTTATGACCCTACTCATCACAGGTCACCACCACAGGTTCGATATCCATATTTTGTTCATACTCTACACCCATCAGTCTTCTCAATCTTATTTGTTGCAAAGTTTCACCCTCCAGTTGGCCATCAGGGAGCAGGGCTTCTATCAGGAGCTCAGTGGTGTCCTGCCAGAAGCTCATCGTAGTTCCGTTAGATATTCTTAACGTTGACAGGGATGATGATGGTGTTATTTTACCTGACGCTATTTTGTACGGGATTCCCCATGGGTTTGTTGCTAATTCCCCCTTGACAAATTCCTCCCAGCTTTCCTTTTTTTACCGCTTCTATACTCGTTTCGTATTCAGCTTTCTTGTTCCTATAGGCGGTCAACAATAAATTTCTACCTACATGATCATCATACCTTTAGTGTCTTGTTCTTGCCTTCCTGGTTTCCCCCCGTAGTCTCTGCAGTTGGTCAGTTCCAGGGTCCAGGGCCCAGCTCCAGGATCTGTTCCCTACCTTCTTATATTACTTCTGAATAGGTATAGCCTGCCTCATGGCCTCCTACAGAGCTCACGTCAGATCCCCTGCCTTTTGATTTATATGATCAACCCTCTCCACTATCATTAGTACCTCTTCTATCTCCCTCAAGCTTATCCCAGTCCTCGCGACGCAGGTCATATTTCCGTCGTGTGCGCTTATCCACTTGATTACTGTTCCCCACAGTGGTCAGCTCGAAGACTATCAAATTGTGGACACCGATCTCCAACATTCAATCAGCTCCACTGCCTCGAGGTTACATGTGGTAAAGTCAATGTTGGTAGATGCTCCGGCCCTCCCCGCATAAGTTGGTGGAATATCTGTCTTGTTTACTACCTCGAGTCTTAGGGAGATAATCAGATCTTAGAGAGTGCGGCTCCTCAACTATTTGGTCTGAGGTTGTGATTCTTCATATCTTTCCTTCTAGCTCTCTCACTATACTACATTGGGTATTTGGCATATGCATCATCAGTGCATACCGTAGGTGTTCCATTATATACAGCAAAAGCCATCTCCAGTTTTTCCAGGTAGGGCTCTATAGGGTTCCTATATTGAAAATACATGCTTACCAGTATGCACCTACTCGCATGTTTCCTTATCTCCACACACGTCATATGTTCATCGTTCATCTCATTTATTTTAGTAATTGATACACCATTGTCGAACGTGATATTTACGCTCATAGGTTTATTACCTGTGCAAATTACCATATTTGTTACAAGCGTGTGTGGGATACTCTCTCTAATCGAATATGACTCTTGCATGCAAACGAAATCTAGCCTCATTTCATCCGCGAGCCTGCGTATCTCATAAAGCATGGACACTCTTCTCATCGCATTTATCTGACCTATCCTCAACTTACTTTCTTCAGTCATATCATTAGAGGTGTGCACATTACACCTCGGATAAACTTCCCTGTGATAAAAAGCAGTGGGACCGTGCGTCGCGTCAACACAAACTGTTGGTATAGGGCCCCCAGGTCAAATTTCTCCTGTCTCCTCTCAAATACCTTTCCCACTTTTATACGCAGGCTGGCACTCTCCGTCGGGAGATTGGCTGTCTTCAATTCCTTTCGGTCCAGAACCTCCGGGTTAGGGAACATTATTGTCTTGCCTTTATCATGTCCTGTTCTCACAATGTGACGTAGGGCACGATGCAGATTATGCTCTTCCTCTGGTCTTGATAGCCGAAGGGTCTCTTCAAATCTGGACATGTCTTTGTTATTTTCCTACTTGCTGTCTCGTATTCGCCCAACCCCGTTGGTCCCGCCTGTGAGAACTTCGCGGCTGGGACTGCCAGGTTACCTTGATCTGTTTCCGACGATTTTACCCAGCCGTCAGCTAGGTTTTTCTTTCTCTCAGTTCTAAACCCCTAACCCCTTCCTTCATTTCTTCCAAGTCGAGTCTCTTTTCTTTTCCCAGCTCCCAGCATCCTCAGCCCACCTCCGCCTCAGCTCTCTATTATAATCCTATATTCGTTCTTATTATACTTCTATCTGCCTTCTAACTGTACGTATTTATTTCTTTTCACTACATTCTCTTATTTGCATCTTATTTGTTATAACTTTTCCCACTTTCCTACCTTCTTCGCAGACGACTTCAATGGAATCAACAAAACCTGTATTAATGGCTGCATGGTGTAGCTGAGATATGAAGGTGGCCAACACAGCTGCAGAGTCACCTGTTGAATCAAACTTGCCGTTCCAAAACTCATTTCCCGGCCAACTATTCCCGTCCCACGCATAAATTGTTACCAGATAATCCGAACTATTTACTTGCATCTGGTAAGGGGCTCGCCTTGTTTATGGAATTACAATACCTGTGTTTCGATACATTTCCTTGATGTCTTGAAAGTACTTTTATACCCTTTACATCCACAGGAGCTCAACCTTTGAGAGCCTTCCCCCGCATTTGTAAAATATTTCCGTTGTACTAAGTAAAATCCCCCTCAGTGCCTCATAGAAGAGAGCATCCTGAAAATGATACCCTCTACATACTCATAGACCAAACCCCACCATCTGAGAGTGAACTACGTTCCCCATATCCTTTGATACCATATATGCCTCATGGAATAGTATTTCAAAGAGAATATGCACAATTTTCTTGTAAGCCGCCCTATAGATTCCTGGTACTTTCTTTGCCGGGAAGGTCTTTTCCAACTCTTCTGTCCCTCCCTGGAAGTATTTCCTTAAGAAGTGGAAGACCGGATCATCATCTTCACTAGGACTTAGATACAATCTGTCGGACTTCCCTGGATAATGAAGGTTTGGGCCAACCAACCCTACTTTGGTTCTTTCATCAACCGTCCCCTCTTTTTTCCCGTCCCATGTTGGTCCTCTTGCCATGATCGACAAACCTCGTTGTGGATAAGAGTCCCACTAAACCAGATATCATAATTTCTTAATCTCTCAAGTACTGGACATTTACATCTCTACTTGATGCTATTTTTATATATCCCTTTGCCTTCTGCGGTACAATACTGTTCCTCAGCTCCATAGCTATATTTACACCGTTTAACTAGCAATCTTCTAACAAAATCCCCACTGTCATTCCTATGTACAATATCTTCAGATTTTCCGGCCCATCTTTTCTCATAAACCGTAAGAAGGTTAAGATAAATTTATTCGTACGTGTATTATTACTCTAGACGTAGATACAATCTTCACCACTTCCTTCTTTTTGATTTCTCCCCTCCTCAATAGCAGTCCAATGCCCACTGTGGGCATGAGAACTTTACATATTTCAATATTTTCCAGAAACTCACCTAGTCGGGCATCTTCCTTTGATTTGTCATCCCCTAAACTACTTTCTTCATTTATGTATATAGGAGCTACTCCTACTTTCTCAGTTCTAACACTACATAGCTCGGTTGTCCTGTCTAGATCTTTAGTATTCGTCTTTTTTCCATGTATTTTCTTCTTCAACAATTCAGCCCTCTTCTTGTTTCTTCTTAACTTAGATGGAGTCTTTATCTTCTTCTGGTTCTCAATATTTTGTTCTTTATCATTTAACTATTAATTTCCATTAAAATATTTTCTAGTAGCCCCGCGATCTGACTTGTCATTCTGTTCTTGGAGCCTTCTAACTAGCATCTGATATGGCAAGGATTCCCTGTTTGGGATTTTACACTTGTGTTTTGTTCTTCCTTTATTCCTATAAGTATATGGGATATATTTCAATTCCTTAGTTTTACAATCTTTTTGTACATAGCACGTTACTCTAGAAGCTCCACATACTTCTTGTCCTTTCCCAAAGTTCTTCTTTATATGACCAAGATCCCTGCATTTCTGGTAACGAATTATAACCAAGTAATCTTTGGCTGACACCGATCTAAAACTTACATATATTCTCTTCTCAAGCAGCTGGTTTCCTATCTTCGGACTCACTTCCCCCACGTGGTTTGTCACGTGCCTGTCTCTCTGCCCTGTTTGGAAACTGGAAGGAATTCTTCCTTGGTCATTTTCTCTTCTAAGCTCTGCTCATACGTCACGTTAGCCAACTCTTCTTTGGACATTTCCACCTGAATATCTAATAGAGTTACCAAAGGTCTTCTGGTCCTCCTAGTCACTACCTTGAACGCTGTCACCATCCCTTTATTTTCCATTATCTTCCTTGCATCAATTTTTGACTCCGTTTCTATCATTACCATCTTATCAGCGGGTCTTATAGCCTTTATTTTTATCTTTTCTATTACCGGGCCAATCTGTTCCAATATGGCCTTTTTGATGTGGTTTGTGTCCATTCCTGTATTCAATTATATAAAAATTACACTATATTTTTGATGTCTTGCCTGCTCGATACTTCTTCTGGCCACCAGTGCTCCTCTGGATGTTCCTGTTGCCACAGCCTCCGCATAGGATATTACCTGATTGATCTCCTTAGTTTCTTAGGTCATTTTCCTTTCTCAGCTTGTCCTTTCCAGCCTTCCCCCAATCTTAGTCATTTGCATGGCGTATTCCATCAACTCCCAGTTAAGCTGTTGAAGCTTGTTTTATGTGATTTTAAGCTCCACAATAAAGATTTCATCAATTTCCTCCCAGAGTTCTCTGTATGTAGCCTCGGCCTGTACCTTATACTTCTTCTCCTCTTCATACTCCTCACCCAAGGGAGATCTTGGCTTTATTCCACTCCATTTGTCTTCCTCGCGCGAAGAACTAAATGTAATAGTTTTGCTTGCTACCATTTTAATCTAGGGGTAGGTTTTTACACAAGTCCACCCTAGCGCTTCTTAATTTATGTCATCCCCCCAAAAACACACAAAAAAACAACTTTTTTTTAAGTTACCCCATTTTGATATTTTTCACGGATCCGCCACTGTATAGTGATAAAGTATCTTGTAAATTATTCAAAAGTGTTTTAAAAACTAATTTATTATAATTATTCTAGGTCAAGATAATTCCTTTTTAATTTCTCTTGGAACCGCCATTCGCCTTCCTAGTAATGTGCACCTCTACTGCGCGGCCGTGACCATGACGTTACAACACATCACTATAGAACTGAACTGATCAAGCTGGGGCGAAGCCATGTTAACTCCCCAGACAGGCTACATCCTTGCCTTAACACATGTTATTACTTTATTCAAACACTCAGCCCTGAGATAGAAACAGAATAGAACACTTGTGACCGGGAGCATATTCCCGATTGCCATTTGCACTAACCAATTTCCATGCATAAGATGGATAAGTTCTTATTTAGATAAAGTGTTTTTTGTAGTTTTGTATAAACTTTTAACATAATACATTTGTGATAAGGGTTATTTTTTATTTATTTAACTTACACTAATGATAATTACAGTTTTATCTGTATTTTTACACTAAATAGTAGTTTGATAGTTCGATTATTGTATCAATAGGTTAACTTTCAGAAGAGTGTCTTGTATTTGAGAGTTGGGAATGTTTTTAGTCGGAGCAATTCAAGCTCTGTCTGCATCACCAAAATGTCATTATATTGCTCTTGAATCTTGGTTATCAGCTGACTGCGCTTCACTATCACAGACATTCTGAAACATTCACAAACATATTGTCCTTAGTATATTATTACCACCGGTGATTCTTGTGTGAGTCCCAAAAATCTGGTTTAGTTACACAACTGGGATATGCTATGTATTTTCATTTTAGTAACCATAATATATAGCTCGGGTATCATAGCTTGTCATAGTAATGATATACTCTACATAGCTCGGGTATCATAGCTTGTCATAGTGGTGATCAGTGATCACAATATATTGCTACCTACGGACAAAGCACATTTTCTAATGTTAACCTCTGTTTGGGAGGGGTAGAGAATGTTTTCTGTCAAAACGTAGGCACTATTTAGGGGAGAATATTTTCTTCCAGTAATTTGACATAAAAGTGATTTATTTGGTGATTGGTTTTCAAGTAGATGATTGTCCTCGAGTAATGGTGTAATCCAAGCTCTAGAATTAGAGGGATTCAATACAAATAAAATAAATTTAATGTTACCAAAAATTTTAGAAAAATAGGAGTGCGAAGTGTAAAACAATATTATGTTTTTGTTGTGAAATATAGCAGGGTACACAACCCATCTCCAACGCACGCCACTCACTCCTAGAAGGAGGGTAATATCACTGTTCTCCTTCAGAAATCAATTTAGTTTTAATACGACGAGGTCGAAGGCTAAGTTAAAAAGGGCATTAAAATTATACATATCTAAACCTAAGGATAAATGGCATAACTAGAATAGTAAAAAGTTCAAGTCTTAAAGAAACTTTGCTTTTATTTCAGCCAACATCTTATTAAAGAACATATCACTTCTTTAAAGAATCTAAGCATATTCTTTTTTAATACAATATCTGTAAAAGCTGAAGTGCAATAATAACAATCTATGATTATTGTTTTTACAAGAAAACTTTCCATGAACATACGTGAATTTACTTTTAATGCCTATAATTATCAATATGGCGTATGACAACATATAATCCTTTCAATGCCTAGCATTATAAATATGGCGTATAACACCATATAAACTTAAATGAGATTTCCCAACAATGACCTATTTTAGTGCTAGTCAAAAAATTGTAGCTAACAGCATTAAAGTTCTGTGGTTACCCCATTAATGATTAGCATACGCATGACGTCTCCACAAATAAATAACAAAAACTTATTACGGAATCCTCCAAAATTATATGTCATACTAAATAAACTTAGATATCCACTTATTAAAGTTAAGGATAATTCCTAACTTTATTATTAACTTTCCTGGCCTAAATATTATTAACACTCTGCCACATTCAATAACTATGAAACATAACTCCTAAGCTAGATACATAAAGTTAAATATATGAGAATAATTATCAACGTCACGCATTCTAACAACTGAATAGTTAAGACCTAATATTATAAAATAACTTCCCAATATGGATACTAAGACAACAAGCTTTGAAAACACAATTCTTAAAGTTAAATAATTGAATCAAGGTTGATAAGCACGATTTAACTAACATTAGAAAAAATTCAAAACTAACATTAAAAAAAATTCCCCACATTACTTTTGTAGTTTAAGTAAAGTCCTATTTCCCTACAACCCATGCGTAACATAAGTGAAGTTAACTTAATGTTTAGTAAAACGAATGAAAATTCATATAAGATATAAATAACAATATATACACGTAAAACGATCAAAAGGGAATTTAGAAAGATTACAATATTTATATTTGTGCCGAAATAGAATTTCTCCTTACATTGTATAAGTATGTCCTCGAAGCCTACGCTTCGTCAATGTCCGAGCCTAATCCAAGAGTGGTCTCTATCTTGATGAACAGTCTTTTATATGGTGCAAAACTCATCGAACACTCGAGACGGAATTACACAAGGGTTGGGATCACAGAGTTCAAACACACGGAGAGGGGGAAGATGCGCTGTACTAGACGTGTTGAGAATCTTCTAGCAAAGCCTCAGCGCTTCTACGCTTTTCTAGACGTCCATGTTGTTATTGAGACAGGTGGTGGTGCATAGTGGCAAAATGCAGCACTAGGATCAGCGCTCTTAGATGTTTCAATGTTGTTATCGTGTGTGGACGTTCTTTTCCGCGCGCTCGTCCGGTTGGTGAATTTGGGTAGGTGCTGTTTTGATTGACTAACCCACTTTAAGATACTTTGTAGCAATAATTGCTACAATGGCAGCACCAATAACATCCTGTGGTGTGATAACTGGTCACCTGGAAAGTCGTCAAGGGTGCCCTACTTATTCTACCACCTATTATTCTTGATTTAAATCATTTAATAATACTAGAACTAGACATATTAGTCAACAAAATAATCAATAACTAATTAAATTATTTGTATTTTTTTTTACAGTTTTATTACAATTTTGTTTTTATCGCAAGGCATCAGATTTATATAGAATGGTCCAAAGAACCCACTAATTTGTAGTTTTAGAAAGTGTTGCAGAACAGATAATTGTTAATTTGTCGATAAAATCAACACTTACATCAGGTTCTTGGTTGAAATGTAACAGTAACAAGGAAGTCAGACCAAACTCATTACTAAACTTTACTGTAGCTAGAACATTGTGCCAATTTTGAATGCTGTTGCACTTTACCTTCTTTGCACCCCCTCAGCGTTCTTGACTTCCATCTCCGTGTCTCTTTTCAAGTTTTGCTCATTAACGTCGACGTTCAGGTCAATCACTCGACCGTCCAATTCACGATTTGCTTTTAATGTCCTTTCTATCTTGTGGTCCAAGTCTCTGAGGTGGGTCTCAGCGTCAAACATCGCCTTGTCGAAGAACTGAAACACATAGAATTGAGATGGTTTTGTGCTATACAACTTTAGGTTGAAGCCATAGTTTTAAAACAAACTTTTTCGGAAAACTATAAATTAATATTTCCAACGATGAATATCTATAAAATTTGTATTTCAAATTTCAAAGCCATGAAATTTTAGTAAAAATATCATTTATTTGTATAATATCGTGAATGGCCAAAACAGCATTTGATTTATAAAATAGGCTAACATTTCAAAGTTTGAAATTGTAGAAAAGTAGTATTTGTAGACTATAATTTGCTAATTTAATTAATACATTTTTATATCATTTATGGAATTTAATGCCGACTTTCAAACACAAGCCCATCTTGTGTACATCTTAAATACAATTTGATAGGCCCATTTTCAATAATTGAAATCGCGAAAAAAACCGGCTGAACTGATTTTGACAAATGGACACTCATTTTAAGGTTTAGGGTCTAAAATGTCAGCAAAACTAGTAGCTTTCAATGGAAATCCAATTTTCTTAGCGAAATCATAGCTTTATTTGTTGTGTTCACAGTGGCTAACCTGTACACTCGTTCTTTATTTAAATATCCATTAAAACCAAATAAATCATGGTTTCAATGGTTATGTAATCAAATGATGATTGTAAATATGCAGCATGGTTTGTTGACAGAGTCTATTCCCTATTGATGGTAGGCATTGGCTCGAGTGTATTGGGGGGGTGGGGGGGGGGGTAAGAGAGCTGCAGGCCTCATTTCTACTCGCTCAAAAC